>JABUQX010064529.1:0-5000 GCA_015478945.1 Trachelipus rathkii | reverse complement strand
ACACAGCATGGGCCACCTTCCGTTCAATAGGAATTGTCGTGAATATGCTCTAAATTTATGAGAACATGTCACGAATAACATGTAACCAAAGTAGCATATGTTTGCAGGAACTTCAACTATGTTATCGCGACTTTTTCCAACCGTCAGAATATACATTGCCGTTAACTTCTATAGAAAGAGGTGACAATGAAAGGGGAGGCATAGATATACTCATTCATAAATCTGTCAGTTCGACTAATTGGCAGGTGAGTTTACTAAGGCGATTTTGCCGGACGTTTTTAAGTCAGCATCCTTCCGGTTTGTTATATCTAGGAGACTTCAACCTTCGCCCACCCCATATGTTGCGACTCTATTACTTCTAAGATCACTTGGTTGTTTCTAACACCTTTACTCTGGGATGCCTTAACACAGGACCTCCTACTTATGAATGTTTAGATACACACTTCTAGATCTTTTGCTCCCATTCACCTGGCCCGCTTTGATTACTTATACTTCACTGACCATTTAGTCCATTACCCAATAGCCTTAAATGAACTCTCACTATGCCCAATGTTAAAACCCCATTCCCGCTGCCGTTATGATATTAAGCGACAATGGGCATCTTATCAACACGCTTATCCCCACTTTCTCCCTTCAATAAGCGGTTTCCGACCATTGACGTTGTCTTTAACTTCCTCCAGCAAGTTTTAACCACAGCAGCAGAAACTTGCATCCCGCGTTCTTTCCGCGAGGTAGGGCGTTCGGCAACCCCATGGAGGTTCCAAGAGTGTCACAAGCTAACAGGGGAAGGAAAACTTATCAGCAAATATACACGGACTTCGCGCACCACCCAAAGCAAACAGGATTAAGCAGCTGCAGCGAGTCTTGTCAACTATCGCCAAGACAACCCGTAAACGAACACTTTCGAACTTTAACTTCGGACACCTCATTCACAACTCCATTGTTCTCAGTGTAGGAAAGCTGTAACAGAAAATATCCTGCTCAATTCTCTACCCATAGCCCTCCGCTATGGGCCTGATATAACCGATACTACTCTCCTGTGCAGCTATTGAGATCATAGTTTAAAAATTTGAGAAATAAACTGAACGCCTAGCAATTGTTCAACAGCGAAAGGGAAAGATAATACCTATAACCTTCTTTTACGCTTGAAGAGTAACAAACTGCAAAGACGGTGCCACTGGCCCAGACAATTTTGTACATTAAACTCCGTCACATTCACCCATCTGCATCAGTGTTCTTATGATCTGTAGATATAATAGAATGCCTCTTTCTTCATCTAGTTTGGGACTACGCTTTTTGTATCCCTATTCCAAAACTGGGAAAGATTCGGAAGTTGGCGGACACCAAACAGACATTTCGCTGACCTGTCATACTTGCAAAATAATTGAGAAAATTGGTTTCAGCTCCTTGTTTTGGAATTGGTAGGCTTTTTCAAACTATCCAGTTTCGTATTCCTAAATCAGTTCGACTACGGATCCTTCGTAAGATGGCATCACACCGGGAGCCTTCTCAACTGGTTGGATGGTTCTTTTGTCTTTTTTGACCTTTAAAAAACTTATGACAACGTGGAGAACTGGGTCTTTAGAACTCCACCTTGCTCGGTTTCCGAGAACCATTCCTGTATCTTCACAAGACAAATTTCCAGGCCTCATTCTAGATGACACCTAACAGACAGATCCATCCAGGCCCGGTGCTCTTCTGTTCTATAATCGAGCAACTTACTCTGGGGTGAAGGTGTTCTGCAGGGCTTGTTCTAAAGGTATTATTATATTGGCTCTCGAATCACATGATATCTTACTTACTAGTCCAAGCGACGGTCAATTTTTCTCTTTATGTTGATGACCTGGCGCTATACATTACTGGTGCCAGGCTACCATTTCTTGAACGCCAACTCCAACTAGCTTTGAGAATATTTCACAATGGGGTAACTCCCATGACTTTATATCTCACTACCAAAAACTTCAGCGAGTACTAGTTTTCGGAAAAAAGAACAAGACTGCTATTTCCCTCCCGCAACCTAACCTTATATGGTTCAAATATTCCTGTAACTTCACAAGACAAATTTCTAGGCCTCATTCTAGATGACCACCTAACATACGTAACTCACATTAAACACCTGAAAACGACTTGTCATCGTGTGTTTGACATATTACGTCATCTCGCCTCAAATTCTTTTGCAGTCCCTTTTACGTCTCTACATAGCCCTAATCCGATCGAAGTTGGACTATGGCTGCCTAGTATATGGTCAGGCTTCCATAACTCTTCTATATCCATTAGATCCCATTCAAAATGAGGCGATCCGTTTCTCCAAGGAGCTTCAGATGTCCCTCGAGTGGCCTAGAATTGAATTGATGTGATGCACTCTCTCTTCGAAGGAAATGCATGATGTGCAGAAGTTTTCTCTTTCAAACCACTAATATCATCTCTGACATCGATTCTGCGAGAGATTCCTCAGAATCTTCCTTGCTGGCCATTTTCAAACAAAGTTTATAACATCCTTAACTACTTAAACATCCCTTTGCAAAAGGTGCTGCCTTTCTCTTATGATGAAGGGTATACATCGTGGCTATTCCCTGCTCCCACCATCTGCCTGTTCTTGACCTCTTCTCTCTAAACCCAGTCACCCTGCTGCCTTATCAAAGGCATCATCCTTGTCTAATTTCGCAGTCCACATGGGATTTACTCCAGTGTTAACTGACGGCTCTAAAACAGGGGATGTGTTGGTGCATCAGCTATCTTTCCTGACCGCAGCCTCTCCCATACCCTCCCCCCCATGCTTCAATTTTTTTACGGCAGAAGCAATGGCAAATGCTTGCCCTCGAATTTTATTCCTTAACCAAGACCACTCTTATGTCATTTATTCGGATTCGCTCAGCTCTTTCTAAGAACAATGTTATCCGCTGTTGAACAATTTTTTCCTCCACTCTCGCAAGAAACAAATTATACTTTTTTGGACCCATCCTCATGTAGGGCGGGTGACTGGCAACGAAATCGCTAACAGAGAGGCCAGAATGGCAGCCTTCTCTTTCTGTAGCTGTTCTAGGTACCTTTCAGATTCCATTTGACAAGGTCGCCGTCCATCCCATCAACTGATTATTATCCTACACTCCGACAGGCTTCCGATCTTACCGCCAGGAGTGCTGAACAAATAATCAGCTAGGGGAGAAACTTAGAAATATAAATCCGAATATTGATGAGTGATCATCCTAATCACACGGACAGAAATCGTTTGCACGAGGTAATCCTTGCACGCCTCCGCATTGGCCACACTATCATCACACAGCCACTAAATGTTACATGATCATCCTTCCATGTACAAATTTTGACATCGCCATACCCCTCAATTTGTTCACTACATTTTCATTGATTGTCCTCAACTGGACGTCTATTGGCCTTCGTCATTTTTCTACTCTATGGTCCATAACGCCTAACAGGCTATCCACACTCTTATCCGAATTCTCCCACTTCAATAGTAACTCTTATTTTCTCTTGTCTTCAGGAATTGAATATTCTTCACAATATATAATTATATAATGTAATATAAAGACAATATATAATGTAAGGGATCTTTTTATTTATCTTATTTATTTTTTACATAAACTGAGGGTTGAAGGTTAAAATAAAGGAAGGAAACTATAGACCTTTTAACAAACTTATTCCGAACAAAAGAATTACTAATATATGCTAGAACATAAAAATCAATGTTTAAAAATGTTTAAAGGAGGTATTTTTTTTTTTTAACTTTTATGAATTTTATATTATATATATGTATAATATATAATATTATATATATTATATATAATATATATATATATATATATATATATATATAATAACTTATATATTATTAATATATATATTATAAATATTATATGAATATTGTAATTATGTTTATCATTGATTTTTAATTTTCAAATATTTATATAGTAAACTTTTCTGCTAAATCAAGTTTTCTTAGAAAAAGTCTATAGTTTTTCCTTCCTTTATGGAAACCTCAGCCTAAAACAGAATTAATGTAGCTCTTATATAATATGACTCACATAATATAACTCATATTTTCATTTCGCCTTCCAAATGCTCTTTTGTGACAATTATAAGAAATATGAGCCAGGACCTGCCTATATAGAGTGGAATATTCGGCTCCTTGGGGACCGACAAGCATGTGAATGAGTCAACGAATAGCAGACACAGCTCAGTTGCATCTTTTTCTCGCAAGTAATTGGAGTGTCTCTAATTTGAGCTAAATGGTAAATGCTACCGCCATTCAAGTGAGTTTTTATTTTATTAAGTGTATACTGATATATTTTTTTTAATTTCTGCAATGGAAAATAATCGTGAGCATGTAAGTGGTTCTCAGAAAGGTAAATTACAGCAACAAAGATCCCAGTCTGCAAATAAAACTAAATGAAATTGACACATTTTTCAATAGAACAATAATTGAACTACAGATTGGACCTCTTGAGCACGGAACAAATAATCAAAATCTCAATGAGATTTTCGAAGTAAATAGAAGTTTTTGATGTTGAAACATACAAGCAACTGAAGTGGTGATATATAATGCTGATTCATCAAAAATGCTTTAATTTTTTAAAGGGCACTCTTTTTAATGTATCATTTTTTATGCAACCTTTTACAATCATTCTGTAGAAACTGTATTTGAAATTCACTGTACCTAATCTATCCATCTAACATACTTTTCTCTGTTCATGTGATCTTTAATATCATCGACTATTGGTGCTTATGCCAAACATTAATCTTTTCACATTGATAAACATCCCAAGAAACAAGAAATAACAATAGACAGAGAGCTATGACCGTGGATCATCTGGAGAAAGTTCGTGTGGTTGGTATTTCCATGGTTTTATCCATTCGCTGTTTTTTGTATTTGTAATAGGGGCAAAGAATACACGGTTGTTTTTGCTTACCTAAAACGTATTTTTTTCTTACTGATTCATAGTTTTCTGTCGTTTGGTGTATTGGTGCTTGACACATACACTGGT
>JABUQX010064528.1:0-16966 GCA_015478945.1 Trachelipus rathkii | reverse complement strand
ATGTTCAAGTCTGATGACTTACACTCAGTGAAAGACTTTACGAATCGTCGTGATACAAGAAGGTGAGATAAAAACATATAATGTTTATGTATGAGGATCGTCTTGAAGGTAAATATCTCAGTTCAAGAGATACTGATGGGAGAGCCAGGGCAGAGTCTAGGATTTTTTGTGTGTTTTTTTTGATTTGGTTTCAATTATAGGGAGGAGCAGCGGATCTTTTTGAAGAGCGCCCAAAACTGTGTCTGCTCGATCTATCCAATCTCTCGCTTTAATGCAATTTATATGGAATCTTATGTGGAAAAAGCATCCAAGACAAAGATGTCAAAGAGTAGATAAGAAAACGCTTCGACTTGGTTGATGAACACACCCTGCTTAAAGATGATGAGAGAGTGAGTCCAGTAAGCAAAAGAGAAGAGAAATGATCGTAATATCACTAATATTTACTATTGATCAGCGAGAGAGAGAGAGAGAGAGAGAGATAATGGGAGATAGAGAGAGAATAGATAGAGAGCGAAGATTTTAACAGACGCAACCGAGCTGCACCGCAATGAGAATGAAGAAGACAGGGATCAGATTGAGTGAGAAAGGAGAGATGGAAGAATTTTGACATCTAGAGAGACGAGAGATGATGAGAGAGCCACCTGGAGAGACGAGATGAGATGAAGAAGAGAGCAGAAGAGGAGATTGAGAGGAGACAGGAGAGATATGATGACGATGAGAGATGAGAGAGAGTAGAGAGATTAGAGAGCAGAGGAATGGAGATCCGAGAGAGATTCGAAAAGTTGAGAAAGTAGATGAGAGAGTCGCGATAAACGATCGAGAGAGCAGAGGAGAGAAGCGAGAGCGCACCAGCTGTACGTACGCCCGAGCAGAGAGTGGATGAAGTAAGGATGTGATGATAGCAGAGAGATTGAGGATGAGAGAGAGAGATGCAGAGAGAAGAAGGGAGGAAGAAGAGAGAAGAGATGAGAGACGAGAGCAGAGAGAGAGAGGAGAGAGAGAGAGAGAGAGATAAGAGAATTCCGCGAGAGAGATGAGCGACCGACAGAGCGAGAGGAAGATGGAGAGAGACGATACCGGAGAAGGTAGAGAGAGAAGAAGAATGTGGTAGAAGAGGACAGATGCAGAGATGATGAGAAGAGAGAGAGATAGAGTGGAGAGAGGAAAGAGAGATCGTTGTAATAAGAGTGAGAGAGAATTATGAGAATGAGATGAGAAAGAAGAGAAGCAGACAAGAAGAGAGATGAGAGAGCTGACACAAAGATGGGAGATAATGAAATGTGCAGGAGAAGTTACCCATAAAAACAGCTGAGATAGAGAGAGAGAGAGAGAATATGGAGAGAGAGAGAGAGAGATTTGAAGTAATTTATAACTTTTGAGGTGGATTGAGGCAAGGGTAATTTTTGTTTTGTCACTAGAGGAAAACGAATTTAAACGAAGACAGGATGGAGCGAGCGAGGTCTTGCCATCCGGAGGAGATGTTAATCATGGTACTTTTGAAAACCAGTATAGAGGAGGGGGAGGAGGAGAATTAGGTGGAAGAGATTAATAAATATCATATAATAAACATATCTACACTTCCACACCATACCCTTAGCATCAATTGCTGGAAGATCGAGTAAAGGATAATAAAATTGAGTATCTAGATGTAATATTAAATAACACTTCGAAGTTTTATTGGTACTAAGAATGGATCATTCTAAGAGAACAAATTATATAGCTCTACAGCTGGTATATAGTATAATAATTAGTATTATATATTCGACAACTCTCTCTGATAATATATGCAGTATTTTTCTTTTTTCAAACTTCTTATATATATTAACAATTGTTGTTAATTTAAATAGAGATAAATACAAATGCAGTAACTGTATTATACTATTTACTGTGTATAAAAATTATTATTATGTATAGTACTAGTGGTAGAATTATATAACTGAATCTACAATAATTTATTAATAATTCTCGGCATTATAGGTTTATTTTATAGTATTAATATATATATAGTTGTAGGTATTATTATTATTGTAATAGTATTTATAGATGAATATTTGGAAAAATGCCAAAATTGTGTTTTCACAAATCAACTTCATTCCTACGAGCGATGTGATTGCACATTTCAAATCATAGTAAAATTAAATTATACACACAAACATTCGATTCTTGTGATAAATATTATATAAGTACATTGATAATCAACGAACAGTTCCCAGCCTTTTCTCACTCACGGCGGTTATCTCAATTTGATGCGAAAAATAGAGAACAGCTCTAAAACGCATAAACTCTATGATAAAAAGGCTACTAATTAACAGTTTTCACAAGAAGCAATAAAATATTTATTTCTCAAACGAGTCATGGGATATTATTTTCGTGCATATATTCTAGTCGTAAACTTATTCGATGTAGTGCACAGCACTGTGGGAAAGTTAATGTTAAAGTTAGCATTGTTTAATGCCTGCGAATAACTACTATATTAGGAACAATCATGCTCACACAAGCATATTTTCTCTTCCATTCTGATATACTCTTATAGATTTATTATCTTCATGATATATTATATTTTGTTTATTATCTTTTTTTGAGATCATATAAAGCTTCATATATATCTGTATTTTAGCACTAATTTCTAACAAATTTATTTAATTGAATTAACTTGTTCTCAATTAGTAAAGTTTTTTGTATGTATGCAACAATTTTAAAATGTCCATTACAGGTAACTCGTAATGGCATTAATATATTATTATAGTAGATAATCTTTATATATATATAAATTGTTTTCAAAAAGTTTTGAATAAAATATCATCTTTTACAATGAGAATTTCTTATAACTTCATGTAGATATATATAACCTTATTAATTTTCAATATATATAGGTGTATATTATATAATATATTGTAGCAGTCAGTGATACACTCTCAATTACCTAAAAATATATATTTATATATGAGTTACAACATATACTCTAGAAAACTTCCATCAATTTTTATTTTATTTTATTGACAGAATTTAGGCCATAGATAAAGATAAAGTGTGCTAGTATTATAGCAACCATTTTGAAACTCGATACGATCGAGACCAATAGATAATTAGCTTGAGTTAGTGGTAGCTGATAATATTTTATAGTAATATACCTTAATGTATATATGTTAGCAGTATATAATACCGTACGTCGTAATATGATTTGTACTGATGTTAGTATTATTTATATATATTATTATATATATATTATTTGTGGGTTTATATATATATTTGTAAATTTGTTTACTATTAAATATTGTTAATATATTTTGACATGAAGTTAATATATAATCAAGATATATTAAACCAAAGACTGTTTAAGTATAGGTATATAGAACGTTACTGTACAGATGTACCCTGTACTGACCAATAATCTCGATTATGTGAGAATATATGAATATATAATTACTAAGTAAAATATGACTTTAGTGAAGGGTACGACTCTTCTGTGCAAATTAGTTAATATAATACCATGGTTAAATCAGCCTATAATTCACATAATCGAAATTTAGAATATAATAATGATAAATGATAACATGGAATATAGGATAATATAATAAATAGATAATAATAAATAATATAATAATAATATATTAATCATATAATAATAATAATAATAATAATAATAATAATAAAGCAATAAAAGAATAATAATAATATAATAATAATACATAATAATAATAATGATAATAATAATAATAATAACACACACTCGCTGTCTCCATCCAAATGTAGAAAGAACCAACCGATTCTGAAAAAGAATAAGCTAATATCAATTAATACAAAATTTATAATTCAGTATCAATCGGTAGTAATGATCAATCTAATCATGATAAAAATGACAAACTAGGTGCTATGAGAATTTATGATAACGAATAATAAAGATGATAAAGGTGACTGAGGTATCCTCATAATATAATAAATTTGAATTAAGTAATGCATTGAATAGCAAGTAAATAACTAAGAAAGACAGAATGAATAATAATAATAATAAGATAATAATAAAATAATAATAATCTAAAATATATAATAATAATTAATAATATAATAGTAATTAAAATTGATATAACTAATGATAATAATACATAATAATAAAATAACATTAATAGAAATTAATAATAAATAATAATAAATAATATAAATAATAATATAAATACACATATATAATAATAATAGAAACAATACTACTGTTTGAATACATGATATAATCTATATATACTAGAGCAATAGTAACCAAATCACACAAAACTGAAATCATAAGATGATTGTCACTCATTGGATAATATTGAAATGCGACTACATAACATCAGATTAACAAATACTTATAATCTACCGATTGTAATTAATCAGCGCGATTAGCGACGAAACCTCACGCTAGGCGGGGGGGTGTTGAATAGAACTACCCATAATTAGCACTTCTCACTTACGTTTTTTAAGCAGAGGATTGCGAGCAATAGTTAATGACCGTTGTTCTTTGCTGCTACTGATTCATCTTTGTTATTCTTTAGTCTAGAAGTCCCGATCTGAACTGCGCTTAATAAGATGCATACCATTTTTAATGAAGCGACGGTTAATGAGCTGCGATGTCCTATTTTTATTTGTTAAAGCGTTTTTATATAGTAACTTTTTTCATATGTGGGTAATCTCGTGAAGCGTATTCATTCAGGAAAATTGTTTTTTGGCTTCACTCTCACATGCACCTTGAAAAATTTGTTTTTATGTTCTATTTCTCTCTAAATTTTAAATCGTCTACTTAAGAGGCTTATCTCTTAACGCCATTGGTCTCACTTTTTACCAGTCATAGGCTGTTCTGAAATTTCTTCTCATTTATTTAATTTGCAGTTTTTCTTGATATGCTAGTTAATGACTGTCGACTTCACCCAATTCTTCATCTACTCTCCTTCTGGACATATACACCGTCACTTGTTAGAACGAATAGGTTTTGATCGCTACTGTTCCCGTTTTGTTTTTGTAATCTCTCAATATTTTGAATGTTGATTGAAATTCGGAAATTTGCGGATATTTGTTGTAATAGTGTGTCAGACTTTGAAGTCTCCTCTTTATATAAAGAAACAATTTTATTTAATTTGCAATTTTTAGTTCATTAATTTCTTCATCGTTCTGTTTGTTAATCATGTTTACAAGAAGAAAGATGTTCAATAAAGATATTTCATTTGGTTATAATCTTAATAACTGAAACCGCGATTCAGAGTAATCTGGAGCAGGGATGGCCACTTTGCTGGAGGGGGGGACTAGGGTGGGTTAGATATGACTGCGGGCGCAGGGGTTTGACGGACATAGTGTTTAAGTAGTGTCCACTTCTTCCTGCGTGCCTGCGTTAACGCTCTAATCGAGAGATTTGGCACCGTCTTTCATCCTCTGATTGCCAGGCGAGTTTTGCCATTGTTTCTTGTCTTATCATTGTTCTATGTCTATTTTTGGTTGGTGTCATTTTCTGCTCGTGTTGCTTGTGTTTTTACTTATTTAGTTATTAGTTATTTGAGCAGTTTATATGCTCTGACGATTCGTATTTTGTTCCTCTGTGGATCGCTTGAACTCCGCCACGCTGCTGTTATCTTGACTGTTATCTTCGTTATTATTATATTTATCTCAGTACAGGTGCCCCGATGCTTATTGGCACCGGCTCTTGAAATTCCTGCACTCTCCTAGTATTCGCAGTGTTACATTATTGTATCTGCTTGTTTGTAGCATGTTGTTGACATCTGCACCTACTATTTTTTTAGCTATTCAACTCAACCTTTCATACGGGGAACATATTGGTTCGCTAATTAACTCACTTTTATATTATTGTTGGCGCGGCACTTTAAACGTTCACTTAGCAAGCGCTCAATAAAACGACAACAAGCACATGATGAGAAAAGAATTACGTCTGGCAGGCCTCTACAAGACGGTTGGTCGCGTCCGGAATATAAATAATAATACTAATAATTAATAATAATCTAAATAGAATAATAATAATAATCAATAATAATATAGTATAGATCTTTTTAGTAATACCTAACTTAATACCTAATAATAATAATACTATACCTCTCAATATAACAATAATAATAATAAAACTACTCTTTAAGATCAAAAGTCAACTACTAATCAATAATAATACATAATAATAATATAATAATGAACTAATTAATACATAACTTACATAAAGACTCTCCATTAATGGGCACCTAATAATCGAATATAATTAATAATCGAAAATAATAAATATATTATCAACTAATTTGGTATAATAATTTTGATTAAGTAACATGAATAATAATACATTAATACATAATAAAGTAATTAATAATAAATTATATATATTACATTGAATAATAATAATAATCATAATGAATCATAATAATTAATATAATATATATTTCATTTATTATCATTATTCATTGATTATAATAATTATTATTAGTTATTCATTATGTATTATTATTATTATGATCTATGTACATCTTTTGTATTATTATTATGCATAATTGATTATTTTATAATTATTATTATTATTATTAATAATAATCATACATATAGGATCTGATAATAGCAATATTAATATTAATAATATAATAATAATAATAATAATCAATAATATATTAATAATAATAATAATAATAAAGAAATAATATACATTAAAGAATCAATCAAGTAATAATGAATATAAGTAATATAATCTAATAATAATAATAGATAATCAAAACGCGAAATAATAATGAATAATAACTAAAATTGTTAATATAATTATAAAACAGATCAATAGATAACTAGATTAATCTTATAATAATAAGGCAATAATAAAAAATCTCATTAAGTAATTTTACTACACCCACTACTACTAATATATTAACTAATTAATAACTCAATATAATAATAATACATTAATAATAATCACTAATTTAATATAATAAAATAACTAATAATGAACTATGAAATCATATTCGTACTGCTAATATTATTGAGTGAGGCTCACGCGCAATGTATATATATACATAATACATAAACACAATCAATAATTATTAAAACAAAATTATAGAAGCGATAATAATGATAATCGACATAGAGAACCCGAAAAACAGAGGAGAAAGTTGCCATCCACAAAAAATCAACAACAAATACAACAGTCTCGAAATTTCAACAGACAAAAGAGCCATAATTGCGATGATCGACATTATTCGAATGATCCAAATTCTCCAAACGACCGAGGTGTCAAACAGGCTTTTAGCGAGCCAGAAATCAGACTTAAATGTCATGAGGAAGAAGATGAAGAAGAAAAACGTATAACTAGGGTAGATCCACAAGGAAGAGGGATAATAAATGGGTTAGGAGCGCAGAAAATATTTGTAATGTGATTAATTAAGTTTAAAAAAAGAATATAGATAAAATATAGGAAAAAAAGATATACAGAGACCCAATACAGATTAGTATCAGAGCGGACAACAAACAAGTAAGTAAATAAATATGCCTTTAATGTGAGGCTCATATATTCGAGAACAATAAGACCTTTATGATCCCATGGTTTAGAAGTGTCAGAATGAGGCTGAAGACCTACACGAGGATCTACAAGAACACACACTATATAACAAGGGAACACATAACACACGATATCAAAAAACACATTCAGAGTTTTTAACGATTTCATATATATTTATGTGACGGTCTACATAATAATATATATAAATAAATATAAAAATAATATTCTATAAATGAATAGTCTTTTATAAATGAAATATCAATAACTAGCAATAACTCGTTACGGTAAAGTAAAATTATATAAATAAAATTAGAAAATTTCCATAGATATGTATGTTTATACTATATGAGATATATAAATTTCTTCTATACAGTGGCGGCGTGGTAAACCGTGGGTGTCTGAATGGGAGGATGGCTGTAAAGTTTAGGTACAAATTTTTCATTTAAAATAAATTTTATGAGGGGTATATAGGGGTATGGTAATATCGAAAAACTTATATATATGATAATAGTTGGAGAATATTCTATTCACGTGTACATTTCGTGTGTAACCGTGCCCCACATAAATATTATATGTCTCAAATGTGGCTGTGTCAAGAAAAGAGATAGAAGAATAGAAAGAATGAAGATGATTAGTAGAAGATGAATAGCACAAGAAAGACAACGATATTTGACGTTTTCATTCTCGACAAGCAGATCAGAAAGGATGAGAGAGAGCTGTTGCAAGATTAAAAGAGTGGGTTTACCAAGAAGAAAGAGAACCGCGGGCAAGGAATTTTGCGTCTGCTCGAAGTCTAGTATATAAAAAAAAAATTGATTAGAAAATGATCCATTTGATGACTTTTTCAATACATTCCTATTAGGCTTCATATAAAGTTATAGAGGTAAGAAATTTGTAGATAATGATGCATGAAAGAGTGAACAGAAACATATGTATTCGAAGAAAAGTCCGATGAGGTAGACGTTACTGTTAAAGTAGGTAAATAGGTAACCCTTTTTTTTCGTATCAATTCATTACAAGAATTAATTAATAAAGTGTACGTAAAAAAATTCGCTTTTTTCTCGTGACCATTAGAAATATGATAGGGGCATAACAAATCTGCTGGGGATGTTTTAAAAATCTTTAATATCTTTTCAAACTAGGATGTTGACATTTACTTAGAAAATTACTTAAAAAAAATGAACCTGAAAATTTTTATATATGATTAAGATTATGTTATTTTACGGAGTGTAGGTATTTAGTGATCTACTTAATTAATAGGTATACTTATTGTCCCTAAATAGTATTATATTAAAAGTCATAAGTTTAATACTTATCCTTAATGGATTCCACTTATCACCATAAATAATATAATAATAATTATAATATATATTATTATATATATATTATATATTTAATATATATATATTATATATATAATATATATAATATATTATAATATATATAAATTATTAATATAATAATATTATTATATTTTAAATATAGTATTAATTAATATATAATTAATATATAATATATATATTAAATATAATATAATAATCACAGCGTTTTTACCTAAATAAGCTGACATCCTTGGATAATTCTACAGGAATAGTGATTTAAGAATTAGCTACCCTCCAGTAAAAACTTTAAAACAATATAAGAAAAATGCATTTGCTGGATTAAAAAAAAAAAAAAATACTGCTCTTCCCGTCTAAATTATCCGAACCATCTATATAGGAAATGGGCGTCATGCGTTGTTTTTTTTTATTTTTTTTTTATTTTTCTTATTATTTTATATAATTTGCTTCCAATATTTTATTATTGAAGATAATTAATATTTAAATTATAATAATATAATAAAATTATAAATTTACCTAATAATATTATTTAGTCTTACGCCTTGTTAATAAAGGCAGTCTTGATTCCTAGTATCTGGCTGTTTAGTAATCCTCAGAATCTAGTTGTGTTTAATAATTTCAGTATTATATTGATGGTTGGTACGAAAACGCCAATTACTCGGTTTATTGTAGGTTCTTTACTCTCTTCTCTTTGAAGGTTCATGTGAAAAGTCAAGACCAAAAATTGAAGAAGATGAAAAATGTTATTCCCTTTAAATGTTAACATAAATTTTAAAAATACACCCGCATTTTGACTAGTTGATTAGTGGTGGTTAGTCATCCCATTTCAAAGTATTTACCCTCACAAAATACTTTGAATATTCTGGCCAATTATACTTATCGCTCATCAGTGCCCAATTATTTTCATTATAAGAAATGATCATTAATATTTTTGTTCATTTAGTATTCCAATTACTCAATAACTCGTATATGTTAATTTGTCATATATACAAGTAGATGTCTCCGAATTTTTTCGAGAATCCCCAAAAGAACAAATAAAGAAATAATAAAAACTACACATCCTAAATCTTTGATCGCTTTATACGCTAAATCATTAAATTGATCTTATTATATAATATTTCGTCTTTAAATTATATTATATTATAGTACAGTATAATAGTAGATCAATTATAATAAGGACAATACTAAGTGCAACTTTCCTCAAATTTGTAAATTACAATTTAATATCTCACAAGGATCTTTAAAGTTTGCTATATTATATATAAAAATTCAACTTAAGCCCAACTGGGAACTTGTCGATATACATATATAGAATATTTTGGAATATATCGTTTTGTATTAATGTTTGCATATTAATTTGTCTTTTTTTAAAGAACTATAATATAAGTTGGTTACTTTTTTATTCAGGTCTGACAATATAATTATAGTGTAAGTATTAAGACGCTTCCACAATTATATAGAATACTACTGTGTCCGATATATTTGAAAAAAAAATTCGTACATTTAAAACATTGTATGACAATGATGTCGCGCAAGAGAAGCATATTCTTTATACTAAGTGTATGCTTTGTTATTAACTATTTATTATGTACTTTAATAAATATAGAGATTTATTAAATATAAAAAATATTCTTTTCTCACTTTAATTTGATATATCAAATTAATTTATAATTCTAGTTTCTCTAAAATTCGAACTCTATGCCGTGGCAGTTATCTACTCTTTGGCAAAGAGCGTCCTAGCCACACGACGGGTCCTCGAAACGAGCTAACGATCCACATGTTATATAAATATCTACTCCAGTTAGTAGTATAGATTTATTCCTACTCATTCAGTTTCGGACTAGTTTTATACCTCATAGATAAGTATGACGGTACCAATTATCAGAAATATTTAATATGCGAAAAACAGCTTTTAATTATGAGTATGTAAGAAGGAAATATTTTTAAAAACTCAAATAAAATAATAAAATAATAAATAACTCACAAACTAAATAACAAATAATAAAGCATAAAGTAAATATTTAGATCAGTATCTATAATATTTGTAGTGATTTATATATAATTAATAATCTTCCCCTCCTTACAACATTTTTTGAAAATGTTAGATATTACGTATATCTTTATCTCCAAAAATTCAGTGCAATTATAGGATTTGATAGTCTATTAATTATTACTTATTAAACTTTTTATCTTTTATTTTATTGATCCTTAAATAAAACCGAATAGACATGGGTAAATATACCACAAAGGTTTTGAAAAAAAGGGAATACGATAGTTTTCCTTTCAAGGAATTATGGTATTAGTCTTATCTATTGAAGCGAAAAATGGCCAAACAAAAAAATATTTTGGCCTAGTACATACTACTCCATAAAGTGCAGTGTCCTGTGCCTGTGAAATTAAATTTAATAAATTAATTATTTGTGTGATTATAGTCATTATATATTTTCATTCCATGTATGTAATTGATTGAGCCAGCAAATATTGCCTCTGGTTCATTTCATGCTCTCTCCATTATTATTATTATTATTATTATATTATATTATTCAATGTGGTGGAAGTAAAAAGACCATATTACACTTGAGAAAACATTTAGCAATTATCCTTGATCATATTTCAACATTGAACGTCACTTAATTTCAGGAGTTACACACATATTGCATAGAATTTCCACAATATGAATATCCACAATACTTCCGCAGTATAAAATAACATAACATTCTCTTTGCTGGGAGTGGCGATTCTATCTCTATTTTTTATTAATCATCTGATTAATTCATTCTCAATCTATTTTACTTCGCCCATCCCTTACCCTTAAAGGTTTTATAGGTTTAGAAAGGTCTTATATTTCAATCATATATCTATAACAGCGAGATCCTTTCTTAATCAAGGAAATATATAATATATTTGTGTTTAATTTTTTAACCTCTTTGTATTACTGTAACATTGCAAATCTTCCTAAAACTTATATAATATTATTTAATATATAATATTAAGAATTACGTAAATTGATTTTATATTTAATAACGACATAATTATGTATAGTGATATGCACGATAATTTTTCTTATCATTATATATATAGTAGGTAAATAAAAAATTATTAAGTGATATTAAAATTAAAAAAAATAGAATTATTCATATTTTTGTTAACTATGAAATCATTAAATAAGTCAATAACTTAAATCTATTATTTAACTAATATATACGTGTATATACTCGGTTTTACTAAAATTATACTGAACTAGATTGCGATTAATATCAGTGGGAATTAAGTTAAGGCTATCAAAATAAATACTCAAAGAATCAAAATGAATTATAAAAATTTATTCTAATACTTTAAATTTAGTTTTCTATGTGTTCTATTTTAGGGATTAAATTTTCCATTTCGATAATTGATCTTTCTTATTGTAACTAAAAAATATATAAAATTAGAGTATTATCTTTTATTTATAGATATATAATATAACGCTATTATAATTATTATATACCTGATATAACATATTTAATCACCCTATTTTTAGTATATATAGTGATTTTGTTCGTTGTTAATCAGATGATTATATTAATTATGTATAAAAATTAACTATTCATTGAATTATAAATGTTATGTAATACTAGTTAAAAACTAAGTCCTACAGATAGTGCCATGACACTCCCAACTATCAACTCCTTTATTTGTAGGTAAAATGTAGGATGACAAGAAGATTTTGAAGTCGGTCAGAATGCGTTTACTATAGAATAACCTCAATATGAACGTAATAAGCGAATATTCCTGAAATGAAAAATGTGCGCAATGAAACACCGGTGAGGTTACTACAAACCATTAGAAACACTCAGCTAACGTCACACGCCACTATGCCCGTGTGCCCCGTATATATACAAGAAATTAAAAATAATGAATTATCATTTTTTCAGTTAAAAATCATGTTTCAATACTATTTTAGTTAAATCGCTTGTTTCCAGACTTATGTCTTGTTATCAACATTTTTAATTATACTGAATAAATATTTTTTTTTTTTTTTTTATTCATTATTGTTTGATTTTTGAATTTATTAAAATCGTCATTATTATATATTTCTGTATTAGTTCTCGATGTTAAAAATAAATGATACCTATATGAAAAATTCTTCACTACACAAATGGGATGATATTATGTAAGAATATATAATAAACACATGTATATCTGTAACCTGTGGGTGAGGCCATAGAATATATTTTAATACAAATAACGATTTATTACTTACTGTCTTATTATATTCAATAAGTTAAGCTGCCTTGTTAGCTTTTTCATGTATTTGATAAACAAAGTATCTTTAAAGATGTTACTACCTGGTTGCCTATATATTTTCTTGAAAAAAGTTTTGTTATGAATTACCTATTTAGCAGAACCGATTAGCTCGAATCACTATGGCTCCACCTAGTACTCTATACACCTTAAAATATTTTAGTTAACGAGAAGGCGATAAATCGTTACGTATTATTGATGTTGCTCTGTAGTTACAATAAATAATCCAACTCATGAGATTGTGTAGAATCTTATATGGATGTCTTGTGCCGGTGTAATATCAGGAATTTATCTGATAATTTTACGTAAATCGGGGTTGGCTGCTCAAAGTTCAGAATCGGTATATTAAACGGAAGTTGGATATCTCGGAAGTCTAGGGTACGAACTATATAAGTGAGCATGTATTTGTTATGAAATCTAATGAAGTTTTCAAATGATTTTCACTCAATAGTTTAATTCGGACCGAAATCTGACTATAATTCGGAATTCCTAAAAATAGTTATGAAACCTCTACGTGGAATCTATTCTTTTCTTTACACCTCTGACCATTGAGTTATGGATAAATAATTAAATATTTAATTTATTAGTGGACGGTTAAAAAGATAAACCATACTATGCAGAAATTTCAACTTTGTATCACATCACAACTTCTCTTTAACGTTTATAACCAAAAATCTATCTACTATTTTTATGGTTAACTGATGGTTATAGGCTCATAAGTAGAGGCTCACTAAAATAGAAGTTTAGCAAGGTCATACTTGCTAGTGCCAAAGTATGTGTTACATTACATTCTATCTGATTATTTTTATATTGTGAAGTGTTAGTTCTAAAATTGGTATTTAATTCAGAATTAACTTTCCTTTCCCTTTTATTTATTTATTTCAATTATATAGCTTAACAGAATAATTAATTGATTCAATATCTAGATATATTGAAAATTATAATAATAATATTAGTATTCAATGATAAATTGACGTGGTATTTAATATATAATATATATTATATCTAATTATAATATTATATATATTAATATATATATAATATATATTAATTAATTATATTATTATACTATATAGTTAATATATATATTAATTATTAATTATATATATAATTATTAAATATATATATAGGCCTATTTTAAATAGAAGTCTGTTGGACTCTACAGGTAGCAAAAATATCAAATAATTATATGTATCGTTATTTTAATAATTTTTATTGTTATTATTTAGGAATATTTAATAAATTACATTAAATTTTTTTTATTTCTACAAAGTAGGTAAGCATATATATATAATATATCATATAAAAATATTTTAATTATATATATCACCTAATTATATATACCTAATAACCTTAATAACTTAAATCTTAACGTATAACCTATATCCAAATACTGATATACTCTCACTCTACACATAACTTTTAATTAAGATCCTTAACACATTTTCTAAGCTTTAATCAGGAGAATAAAAGTCTAACATCAATTCAACTATAATAAATAGTAGCACATTACATGAAAATATATTAGATGTTCTAGAATAGTTTTATTATTATAATTTTTATTTTTAATATATTCTCCGTATAATATTTGCAAAAATTATATATTGACCTATATGAGCGTTATTCAAAACCTTTTAGCTCTACTTAATAATATCACATTACTTATAATAATATATATATATATATATATATTAATATATATATATTAATATATTATATATATTTAATATTAATTGAATTTAGGTATACTATATTTAATAATTTAATTATATATATTATCAATATAAATTTATTCTTCTATATAAAATTTTACAGATTTCTATTTTATATATAATACAAATATATTATTATAGATATATAATACTATAAATTAATTATATATCTATATTTATTATACATTATATTATTAATATAATTTATGAATATAAAATATGCTATTTTTAAAATATATATTATTTATTATATTATAATAGTGTAATTCTTTATCCAATAAAGTAATATATATTTTAATAAATTAATTAAAATAATAAATTATTTCCAATATAAAGATAAATAAAAAATTTAATTAGAAACTTATTTATGCAGTAAATTTTAGAAATTCTATTTTAGAACACGATTAACAAATTCTAAATTCATAAATCTTAATTTGGATATAATAATAATTCATAAAATATACAAAATACATAATAAATTTAAGTGGATCTATACAACAAAGTAAACTTCATTTGAAGAATAATACTCAGCGGAGGACTAGTAGTTAGAATTATACTATCTCTTCCTCTTACTTATCCTAACTGGTTGAATTAAAACTGTTAAAATTTGATGGATGATATTTTATTCTGAGTAATCTGAATCCATTATCATTAACTATATTTACAAAGTGAATTTTTGAGCAGTGACAAAACCGTTGAGTATAAATAAAAAAAAAGAATGCGATGAAGGAGGATTGAAAGATATGTTATGTACTATATAAGTATACGTCACTTTTTTTAAAAACATTTTTAGTCAAAAAAAATCTTTGACATCTGATTAAATATTCAAATGTAAATAGTATTTAAAGTTGTATTTAATTTGTATTGTATTTGTATTTATATGTTAGGATCATAATGAAATAAGTAATATACCAAAATTAATTAAATCTAGACTTAACCCTCATTATATCTTACAGTCAACATCAACGAACTTATGGCATGGTAATCTTTATTTAATTAGAATATATATATATATATATTAATTAACTTATATATGATTATATTATTATATATGTATATATATATTAATTTATCTATATTATATATTAATCAATATGTATATTATATTATTATATAATTTATATATTATATTATATATTAATTAATATATATATTATATTATATATATATACTATATATATTACATACATATATACTATAATATATATTATATTATATATAATGATATAGTAATATATATTATATTATATGATATATATATTAATATATTATAATATATTATATATATTATTATATATATATTATAATTATTATTATATTATTATATATATATATATAGGTATATATATAGTATATATATATTATATATAATATAATATAGTTTTATATGATTTAAATGCATTTTTTCTTAATTGTAAATATTTCTATATGTATATTATATATATTTGAAATTAATTATAGTATAATATATAATAAGTGATTTGCTCATATACTCTCTCTCTCACTGCAATAATATTATATATAATATTATTATATATATATATTATATTAATTAATTATATATATATAGATACTTATTATGTATATTTTATATATATATAGTATATATAATATAGAGAAATCAAAAGCTAATGACAGTAGCTATATAGTTAGTATATATATGTGTATTATTATAGTATCCTTTTTATTATATAGTATAGTTATATAGTATTTTTAATTATATAATTGAGTTTAGATTTATTTATACCCCTGTTCTATATAATAATATTTATAGTTAATATATATATAGGTTATATTATTAGTTGTACTTAATATATATAACTGATAATAGGGAGCTTTTTTATCTAATTTTGTGTGTCAAAACTCTATTTTTTAAATATAAATTGAAAATTTTTTTGTGTGTGCCCTCAAAAAAAGATTAGACGATGTAGTGCAACTAGCTAGACGATTTTTCTTTAGTGTTAGATGTTTAATTTACCTTCCCACTCACTGGTACGCTTAAATCTCTGACAATCTCAATTCACTAATAATTTTACATAAGAGATCCTCAACAATTTGAAGCTCACGGTTTTCGAAATTCAGGAAAATTGCAATGCTAACTTATATGATAAAAATAATGTGCCTACAAAACA
>JABUQX010064527.1:15000-31602 GCA_015478945.1 Trachelipus rathkii | reverse complement strand
CTATTTATTTTTATGGGATTTCCCCGAATATATATATGTATACATATATATATTCACAAATAGCAAAAAAAATAATAATTTATAAAAAATAAATGAAAAATAAAAATAATATATATATATAAATGTTATAAAAGGAAAAATTTTCTCATTTGGTATTATACAAAATATTTGCTTGCATTTATATTCCTTTAGAAATGGGGATATGAGTGATGGATGAAAATGGAAAAGAAAGAGGGGGGGGGATAGAAATGAAGAATGAGGGTGAAAGATGAAAAGATGAGGTAACTTTGATCTGGACTGGCGGGTACCTTTTTGTCAGTATCCTTTTTATATACTTTGTTATGATAGCAAGACACCAAGAATAGTAACAATAAGAATAGTAATAATAATAATAATAATAGGAATAATAATAATAATAATAATGATAATAATGATAATAAAAATAATAATAATAATAATAATAATAATAACAATATAATTAATCGATAAGGCAGCATCTATGTCTTTATACTTTTAAACAAAAACCACAATTTATTATTGGTTTACCTTAATAGGTGCCATGACAGATGTTGTTTGGCTTTTATTGTGCGAAGAACGACTAGTCCGTTACTTCGGCTTGTTGTTGGCAAAGTTTTTAAGCTCTGGTTGATAAACCAAAAGAAATCTGCTGCAATTGTTGATGAACGATGATTCTGATTCTTAATTAGTTCCTCAACCCGTTCCTGTCAACAAAAATTTGAATTTATTAACTTATTACTCCTTCACTATCATCTTCCCATTCCACTTCTCTACTATAACCTCAATCTCTCCTCCCTTACTGATCTTTACTTTACCATACTAGTAACAGTTTCACAATATTATAAATATTCTTATTCTATAAATCAATTAAATTCCGCTTACCCTTTTAATAAAGGGAAAAAGGATTTTCCTTTTCTCTTCGAGCTTCTTTCTGTGGTTGATGTTGCTTAAACTTCTTTAATTATTTTCTCCTATTTACTAAGGATCTTCACTATTTGTTCTTATTTTATTGTATTTCTTCGCCTACAATAGTCACAATGTTTTTGTTTTGTTTTTGTTTGCTTTAAATGGTTCTTTATATACAATTTTTTTACCTTACTGAAACGAGATGGGAAGAAAAGAATAACTTTCAGAACATTTAAATTTTATATATATATATATATATATATATATATATATATATATATATATATATATATATATATATATATATATATAGATATATATATTATAGGTATATAAACACTAAATAGCACAACCATTAAAAGGAATCAAATGCAAACTAAAAGCAAATCAAAAAAAAAAAAAATGAGAATTGTCATGATAAAATATTGGCTGAATATGATATTTACAGAAACTTGCTTTCACATGACCTATTTTTGTGAATTTTGGATGTATGTTATATATGTTTGTATGTTGTGAGTTAATGTGAGTGAATATGTTGTACTGCCTTACATTGCTAAACGAGATCGGGAAGTAATTATTATGCATCACTTTGGAGAATTGGTTTAGAATGGAGAATAAGTAAAAGTGTGGTAAGTGACTTAAAAGGAAAGGTGAGTAATTTGAAAGTAGTTGCACACTGTATCAGACTTTGTATGATGTTGTGGCATAGTATATAGTTTTGAGAAATTTTTAAAAAATGCTTTTTTTTACGATATAGCCTATATGATATATAGGCTATATATAGCTATATATATATATAGCTATATATATATGTGATAGGTTTTATGTGTATGTATTATATATATATTATGTAATAGGTAATATATATTATGTAATAAAAGTATAGTATATCAGATGGTGGACCCGCAACTTTTTTTTAGTCCGCAATTCGCAATTCCGCTAGCTTTTGTGGGGCATTCCGATTCGCAATTCGCAACTTTTTCTGCTTCGAACAGTCCGCTATCGCAATTCCACAATTTCGCAACTTTTTCTTTTTTGCCAGTCCGCTATCGAAATTTCGCAATTCCGCAACTTTTTTTCTGCTTCGCCCAGTCAGCTATTGCAAATCGGCTAATTTTATCGCTTATATATTATTTTTTTTCACTTTTGAAGGCTGCCAGAGTCCGCTAACCATTTATTGCAGTTAAAAACATTATTTCAGATAAAATTCCTTAACACTTTATTATTTATTTAATTTTTATATTTTAATGTTATTTTTATATAATTAATATACCTTATAAAAAGCTTTATATATATATACTATATATATTATATTATATATATTATAATATATATATTATTAATATTATATATTATATATATATATATATATTATATATTATATATAATCACCTTTTCTTTCCAAGACGGGGTAGGCGTTACATGCACCGGAAAAAGATACAGTAGTAGAAGAAATTTCCAACTTTTTGACCCAGGCTTATTAGCTATGTTCATTCCTTCAGTTGCATAAAGAAATAATTAGTTAATTATCATTTATTTCATCTTTTGTTTTTTTAAATTTAAGAGTAGGTTAAATTATTTTAACAGGATAGCGGATAAATGTGCAAGCGGACAGTGGAAAAGCCAATTTAATATAAGTATAGAGTGCTGAGGGGTTAAAACAAAGTTGAAGCGGCAGGAAAGAAGCTTTGAGAGGTCGAGTTTTCCACTGTTGGGTGTTTGTGAACTAGTGGCGCGCTGTATGTAGGAAGTTAGGTTAGATAATGTGGGCTATATAAGGTTTGTCTGTTTCAGAGGAACTTACCAGGGATTTTCAGTGAGTATTACAATATAAGGTAAACTTGCCAGGTACGGATTTACCCAGCTTACAGCTACAATTACTGATAAGAGATCAACAACTATTGAGCGATTTCTCAGGAAGATCATTAGGGGCTTCTTCTAAAATTAGTGAAGGAAGCTCGCGAACCAAAAGCTGTTCCAAATATCGAAGGAACGAGTGCGTGTATTAGCGCCTAACTTCCGCGGAAATTGCCGCAGAATCAGGAAACATTGACGGTCATCCCACAACTGGGCAACGAGATTGGAACAACACTACAGACGTTCCTGTTAATAGCCACCTCCCTCAGCGGTTTCCTCGCTTCTTGTGAAGCCCGCTGATTTGCTTCCAAAGTCACTCTGATTCCACTTGAAGAAGGCGACTCCATGCAAGAACGTTCCCCCTCCTCACCCCGCGGTAATGCACGGTTCAATTTGCGCCGCTCCGGGCAACGGTTAACCCAATGACCAAAAGAGCCACACAACAAACATGCTCCTAACCACCACCTACACTCTGCTCTCACGTGCCCCATTGTACCACAGTAAAAACACGTTATTCTTCTAGAAGAAAATGAACCCCTATTTGACCTCTGACTACCCCCAAATGAGCCCCATGAACCCATTCTGGCCCTCTCACGCCCGCTCTGACCGCCACTCCAGCTCGCACTCTTCCATTCACTTTCTCTACTACGTCTCGACCATCCCCTTGACCCCTCTGCATAATTCCCGTTGTTCTTTCCGGCTTGTATCGGCTCTCTCGCTGTCCCCATTCTATACTCATCCCTTAATCTCCAGGTTTCACAACTTGGTCAATTTTCCCACAAATCGCTTTCAAGCTCTCACCAGCTTTCCACCCTGTTTAAGATATGACTTCGGCATCTGGGCCACTGAACGCTCATATGCGACAGTCTCTCTTCCCGCTTGTTTTCAACCAACACTCGCTCCATCTTCACACTCTCATCCCCCAAAATTACCTGAATTCCCACTTCCCTTTGTTCAATTTCGCGAAGCTGAGCAGTCAACTCCAATCCCCTCCATGGCTTCTCCACTTGCGTAGCCATGACGCTCGTTTGATCTCGTTTCCGGATATATTGATATCCGTCACTTGATGCTCGCGTGCGTCGTTAACCATCTCCCTAATTCTTCCTGTGTTAAAGTCTGAACACTGTATTCGTTTGGTTAGTCCAGTCCAACCATCGTTTCAGGTCCTACTTGGGTACTTGCTTCCCTCGCTCTAATCGTCTCCACTTCTCCTTCATGGTGACACTTGAACACTCGATCCTCTGATGCAACACCGCTGGAATAAATGTCTGTACACTCAGTCTCACTCTGACCGTCGCTGAACTTCTTAGCAAGGTAAATAAAGGCCCACCTACCCGTTTGCCGCGTATTTCCGCTCTATCTTCTATCAACGGTATTGCTCTTGTGAAGTCATACTTTGCAGCATCGACACTCGAGTTTTCCTTTTTCCAGCCAACTCCCGCAAACCATTCACACCTTATGCAAAGTCGTGCAGCAACTGCGAGAGGGCATCCCGGATACAAGCCAACCTGTTGCCTGGAGCAAAAACACGCGCTTGTCCGCCATCCCATTTATAACAAACCAGTGCGTCCTTAATTACAACCACGGACGCGGCGCAACAAACAATAATCCCGACTGGGGATGCCAGAAAAATTACTATGTGGCGATCCGACAAAGCACTTCGAGCTGGCCGGGATAGCGAGGCGGAGGGGTTCTAAGCCTCCCGTTAATTGTTGGTGAAGCTCCAACGTGATACTTCGCCACCGCTATCATGCCCATGACATTCTCCGGTATTTTGACGCAGTATGTTGCGTTGGCCGCGGGTTGATATGCTCCGTTTTGACCAACCCTTAACAGATTAACCTGCTCCGCCCTCTCCCGCTTTCCCGACTTCGATCCCTACGAGTGAAGCACCTCGGTGGATTTTTCCAGCCGCCCGATTCCTCTAAAACGGACGTGTTTTAGCCGCGTTCCCTTCCCGTTCGATTCCCTTTAAGGGAGTGATAGCACTAAGTGATTTCCTTCCCGTCCGTTCTCGATGCCGTGGAACTCGGCGTGGTTCGTCTCCGCCCGCCTTCGCTCAGCGCGCCGTTCCTTCGGCAAGGGCCAACCTTTCGGGGATGTTCCGTGACCCTACACGTCCGTGACCGGGGCCACTGACCAGTGAATTATTTAGATTAGACACTACGCAGTGTCAGTTTTTTTCTGTTTATTTGACCACTATACGATTTATTTAGTTAGAAATTTTTGGTAGTGCGGGTAGTCATATCTGCACTACAACAAGATTTTTTCATGGTGCCAGAACCATGCCGTACTGGGTTTAAGTTGTGCATTTTTGATGTTTGTTTTCCCGCTTTCTTCCCATAATGGATTCTTTGGTGGGAGGGTGTGTTAGGGCCTTTACGCCTTTTGAGAGAGAAACATAGAAAACTTGAAAAGAATAAAGTTTAGATATTTGACATAGTATATAGTATAGTAAGATAAAATGGAGGACCAGAAAGTTTTACCAGAAAATCGAAATAGACAAGACGAAACCAATTGTGAATTTTGTAATAGAAAAGGACATGAGATAGAAAATTGCTATAGAAAGAATGGTTGTTGTTTTGCTTGTGGTGAAAGAAGCCATCAGATTAGAGAGTGTAAAATGAGAAATAAAGAAAGAAATGACCAATCACGAAACACGAGAAGAATGGAATGCACATTTTGTAGAAGGATAGGCCATATGGAAACACATTGTTTCAGGAAGTGGAACAGTTGTTTCTGGTGTGGAAATCAAGGTCACAAGATAGCATATTGTGTAGTAAAATTGAAAGAAGACAAGCGAGAAAAAGTCATTGAGATGAAGCAAGAAGAAAATAACAGTATGAAAGAACAGAGGACAGAAATATTTTGTTTATATTGCGGAGAGAACCATCTTATGAAAGAGTGTAAAGAGTTTCAGAATAATGTATTGCAATTGATTCTTAGAATACAAGAGCTTGAGGCTCGGGAAACGGATCGGAACCTTGAGAGCGACTGCAGCGTTCTCGAGGAAAATATGAAAGAAACAAGTTGCTCGAATGAACAAGTTTATGACGTTGCAGAAGCAACACCGCCAATATCTGAGAAAATAGAAATAATCAAAGAAATTAACAACATGGAGGAAATTGAAAAATTGAAAAAGGTATAGGTTGTGATAAAGAAGCTAAAACAAAGAAAAAAACTGTTAGTGCTTGGATTAACCCAGCAGAAATATGTAGGAAAAGAGGAAAGAAAAAGAAAAGAAAGTTACATCGTAGATAGGCTGATTAAGAAATGAGTATGTTTTGAGTGAGTAAAGTAGAGAATAGTAAAGTATTCGCAAGAAGTAAGAGTAAATTAAATTGCTTTGGCAGTCGGATAACGATTGCTTTGGCAGAAAAAATACGATATTTGTCTGAATTTGGGATACATATTGCCTTGGCAGTCAGAAATGATTGCTCTGGCAGTAAAAATAATAATTGATGTGGATCGAAAGAATTGTTGTTTTGAAAAACTAGGAAAATTTTTGTTTTACTTTGACCCATTGAGGTTGGAGAAATTATTTTTGACTTGCATTTTATATTTTTGTCTCATTTCAGTTATATACGTTTGTTACCAGCCAAGAAGATGCGTTTGTTCATGACAGAGGAGATAGACAAGTATCAGCTTTGGCCGAAAATTCTAAAACATACATCTAAGAAGAGTGCAGTATTTTTTTTTTTGCTTGATAAACCAGGAAAGAGTAAATTGATGTCATGGATGCAAATTATGGAGATTACTTTGAAGGATCCAGCCTAGAAGAGCCTTAGTATGGTCTTTTGTGAAGGAGGTATTGTAGGGCCCATGGTAGAGCCACCTCCAAAAAGGTAAAAAGTTACAGCTTGGCAAAGGAAAATTGGTTGGTCATTTATGAAGTGTTAAAATTGTAAAAATAGTAATAAAATTCAGATTTATTGTAGATATAAATAATGGTATTCAGATTTGCTAGAAAAAATAAATAACTGAAAATATTAAGAAAATTCGAATTAGCTTAAGTGTGAAATTGTAAATAAATTAAGTATTGTATAGTAAATAAGCTAAGTATGTGTGTGTTTTATGTAATAATAAAAATAAAAATATCATATTATGTACTTATAACTTATATATGTTGGTTGTAAAAGTATTATATATATATATGTGGTGTATGTGTGTGTATGTTGTTATATATATATGTATATATATATATATATATATATTATGTTATATTATATATATATATATATATAATATTTATGTTTATATATTATAATATATATATTATAATATATATATATATATATATTATATATGTATATGTATGTATATATATGAATGTATTTATGTAGTAAATAGTTATGTCTGATGTATGTGTAAATGTGAACGTTTGTGTGTGTGTACGTGTGGTAATTATGAAATATTAGATATTAGGTTTTAATAAAGAAGACCCATTTATGTAATAAAGATTAGAAAAGATTTTATAAAGATGATTTAAAAAATAACGAAAATAGGTAAATATGTAAATACGAGGAAATAATCTTGTTATTATTCTTTAAAACAGTTTTGAAGGAGCAGAAATTACGAAAGCCATATCTTGAAGATAAAAATGCACAAAAGTGGAAACACTACTATGATGTCACCAAAACGATACATGGCGGACGTAAAGCAGGGAACAGTTCACTTGACATTCTGATTGTTTCGATAGACCAGCTACTGTGTGCTCTGGCGTGGATTGATATTTTCGTGTTGCCTTGTTTTATTTTATATGGTTTGTTTATATTTTAATATGTTGAAAAGAGTTAGGCACTTGATTTTGACTCACTTCTGTTAAGACTAATTTCTGTGCTGCTGCGTGATTTGATATTTTGTTTAGCTTTGTTTTATGTTTCGATCAGCAGTTTCGTTTGTATTTAAAATCGACTCACGTTGTTGTATGGATCTCATACTTAGAGTGATTTTTGTCGTGCGCTGTAAAAATTTGTTTTAAGAAGCTTTTTATCATTTCGATTTGTATATTGTTGTTTATTGTTTTAAATTTTGCATATTTTTGAAGCAATTTTCATAATTTGTTTATTTTTTGGAAAGTATAAAATTTTTGTAAATAATTTAACTTTTGTTATTTTATTTATCGACTCTGAGTTACCATATCATTTGGAAACGTTGTATATTTTTGAAGCTACAAGGTTTAAGGATTTAAAAGTAATATGAATTTTTATTAAATAATACTAATTTATTATTAGATCACTCTACTCGCACTGGCAGTTTGGCTTTGATTCCAGCTTTTGCAGTGGCAGTCAGCGTCAATAACGAATTATGTTAACATTAGTATGTTGAGATAATGCAATGTGTCATTGGCATTTATTGTCGTTTGAAATTTAAATTATTTTGTTATTTTAATATTTAAATTTGATCGAAAAAAAAATAATATTATGTAAACAACTATATTATAGTTAAATTTAAAAAAGCAATAATATTAAAGATTTTAAAATTTTTTTTTTGACATTTAGATTGTTTCATTAAAGTTGAAAAAAAATAAGTTTTTGTTTCTGATAGTTCCTTGTTTTTGATTGAGGTTTCATTTTATTTGAGAGATTTTTGGTCGTTTATTTATTGATAAGGAAATCATGGTTGTTTCAAGGAAGAACGGCCATTCTTGATTAAAAAAGCGGCGCCGCCATCTTTTAAATTTCAGTTCCGCATTTTGAAGGCGACAGGGGACTTAAAGCATAATTGTCTGAATTGTTTGAATGGTTAAGGTGATTAAGATATTATATCTTTTGAAAATTAATAATACTTTGATAGATTAACACGATTAATGGTTGAAACTTATAATAGTGTGAAGAATAGTTATTCTGTTGAAATAAATATGTAGTCCTTGACTTGAACAGAATTACTTTAGACTTTCAAGCTGATTTGGGACTTGATAAATTTCAAATTAGTTCGTCGACGATTATTATTTTGTGATTTGTATAAGAACTTAATTTATAGTAACTTTTGACAGTTAATAGATTGAATAGTACTTAGAAATTACAGTACTTAGTTTATACTGCATTGATTTGACTTCAACTTTGAAAGAAAACAATAGGACTTAGTGTTGTTAAACATAGACTTAGTTGAACTTAGAATTAAATTTAAACGGACTTTGACTGATTTAACTTAGAGTTCGACTTTGAAATTAGGACTCGATTTTTTCTGAAATTGATATTTGACTTTGAAGTTAGTATTTGACTTTACTTATGATACTCGACTTTGAGTTTGACCTTTAATTGTTTGACATTAGCCTTCAAACATAATTATTTAATTTAGTTTTCAACTTTGACTGTTTGAGTTGACTTTCGACTTTAACTTTTAAATTTAGCTTTCGACTTTAACTTTTAAGTTTAGCTTTCGACTTTAACTTTTCGAATTTAACTTTCGATTTTAACGATTTGCCTTTAGTGTTGACTTTAGTTTTGTAGATCGGGTTTGACTTTGCTTAACTGATTTTTCGACTTATATTAATTATAGTTGATTGTTGTATTTTCGACTTTCGTTGGTATAATTTAGTTTTGGTACCCGATCCTTTCAAGGTATTCCAACTTTGATATTACAGTTAGATTCCAACTTGATTGAATGAAAATTTCATAATTGTTTTCTGACTTAACAGGATTCGCTTTTCTTTAATTGAGTGTTTACGATTAATGCATATTTTTGATTGTGCATTAATTATAGTGAGATATTTTGATTGATTCACAACAATTTCAAGGTGGATTGAATATTTGAATACTTTGAAGTTTGATAACACTAGTTTGATAAATTAAACTTTATAACGGTTTAATGGTAATTACAATTGACTTTTAGGGATATTGAGAGAAATCCTAGTTGGTTAAGCTCAATTGACAATTTGGATTTTAAAATAGCTTTTGATTAATTAAATTAAAGGTTGGTCCTGATTTGTTGCCTTTATATTAAAAGTAAAAGGTAACCGGTTTGGAAACATAACAAAGATTTGGGGACGATTTATTTAACCAGATTCATATAGTTAACATTGATATAAGCCATATCTTTATTTGAGATTTAATTTTGACTAGTTGGATATTTTTGATAGAAACATCTTATAACTTTTGAATGAATCGTATTGGAGTAATGAAGCATAGCATCTGAAAGGCTCTCGAAGTTCTTTATATCTGTAAAAAAGAATTCTACGAATACATTTGACTACGAATACAATTAACTACCAACACATCTAACTACTGAGGATAGGGAAAAGAACACAATAGTTTTATTTAGAATTAGACACAACGCTCTGTAGATTTTGTTTATTTTACCACTATACACCTTTTTACGATGTTAAGGGGAGTGAAGGAGCACTGAAAAGTTAACCCACAAGGCACTATCTAACAGGTAACGCTCAAACGAAAAATTACCCGGAAGACCAAAGCCCCTCACATTCACACTAAATTTAAGAAAGCTATGACCAAGATCTGTTACTAAACCTACGACAACAATCTACGACTACTCAAGAATAGTTAGTTGGAATATATTAGGATGTTAGTACCATCTCCATTCAAACTACTTTCAATCGAAGATCTGCGGGATATGGTTTAATATTTCACAATATAATGAAAACAAAATGAATAGAGAGAGTTAGTGTTCAAGCAATAGAAGGCTAAGGTAAGTTTTACAAAATACTATAAACACAGTGGAAGTTGAATTTTTGATTTCTTGGTTTTGGATTGAGGCGAACTTGCTCGATTTTTGGCACACAGTACTCTACCACTATACTACTGTACTATTCTATTACTGCTACGGCTATTCCAGACATACAGTTTAATCAGACGTCCCTGTTCGGGCGCCACTAAATTTAATGTTAAGGGGAGTGAAGGAGCACTGAAAAGTTAATCCACAAGGGAAAATCTAAGTGGCGACGCTCGAATGAAAAATTACCTGGAAGACCAAAACCCTCACATTCACCCTAAATTTAAGAAAGCTACGACTAAGATCTGTTACTAAACCTGCAACAACAATCTACGACTACTCAAGGACAGTTAGTTGGAATATATTAGGATGTTAGTACTTATATTAATCTGTAACTATTAATGTTAGTTAATATAGTGTTCTACAACTATAACTACCTTTAGTACTTTTAATAGTATCTAATACTATAACTACCGTTAGTTGGTTAATCGGTGAGTATCTACAATTAGTGCTTTAATCTAAAAGTGTACCCTGATAATTACCTAAAACAACCAAGCTCGTTCTTCCTCAAAATCTGTTGCATCTGATTTATGAAGATCTGATAAGAAGATAATCCCAATCTGATACTTGAATATATCCTCCTCTTGTTGATTAAGTGATTTAAGCAAGTTAAATGAATTGGAAAGGATATAATATAAGATTTTCTTCTTTATTTCTTAACTTAAGGGGAAAGCTAATATTTACAAGTGTTTCTAATAATGGCAAAAGATTCTATATTGATAGCCAATTATAGAAAACAGACTGTTGTTCTGGCATTGTAGAAATTGAATAAGGAAATCAAAAATTTAACCTCCAAGTTAATAATTAATGACAATGTGGAACAAGGCGAGTTGAATGTTGTATTAGTATGGGATGCAATAATGAATAACTCAACTTTTATATCCCTCTGGAAAATCTTGAATTCTGTGAGTCTGAATTGGGAAAAGTATTTCGGTAATAGATGTCAAATCAGGCAAGGTGGTTCCATAATAAGTGATGTAACCCAAAACTGGGTGTAATCCGTAATAGGAATAAATTATTGATATATCCCAGGAATAAGTGGACAATAGATCCAGGAATAATTTGTTAGCCCAGGAATAATTGGTTCTCACCCAGGACTGATTTGTTAATCTATCCCAGGAATAATGGCCTGTGGAATATAGAAGACAAGAAATGTAGATGAGCTCCAAAACAATCGGCAACACAGAAATGCATGTTTAATAGTAGATATTTGAATTAGGGCTCACCCTCTGGAGAATAAATCCCGGTTAGGCAGTAAACAATGTTCCTGATGTCTAGGTTCACACACTTTAGAATCTGAAGGAACATAGTTTTTTAGTTTATTTATTTCGGAGCGTTTACATCTCAATAAAATAACATAGGATCCAAGCAATCTGCTATTGAATAATAAACTTACTTGAATCGGCGATTCAGTTTCTTGTCATTTCACAGACTGATGTAATTAGAAAAACAACAAGGTGGCTGGGAGTTTAAAATGAATATGGTTGCACTGAGATGGCTAAGGAACACACAAAAATTGCTCCCGAAACTGCCTGTCTATTTAATACCTAAAAACGCAGATATTAGTAGTATGGGGGAAAGACGATGATTACAATATAAACCAAGACGTGAAAACAATAACAGAGGATATATATATATATAATATACTTATATATATATAATATAATATATATATTATATATATATAAGTATATATATAATATATATAAATATATAGTATATATATATACTATAGTATATACTATATAAATAATACTATATATTTAGTTCACACAACACAATTTCATCTTTTTATATGCAATAATAAAATACAAAGCATAATAATTAATTGTCTAGAATTGAAGAGAGTTGAGTTATAATTTAATTAACTGTTAGATTTCTATTCTAAAACATAGAAACCAATTTATTTTCCGTACCTTAAAGATTGCAAATGAATATCCTGATACCAATGATATTTCAGGAATCTAGCCGGAGAAGTGTAGGATGTAGTCCTTCTTACCGCAGTCCAGAGTAGTTGGTCTCCTGGGAACCTTTTATTCCTGTGAATGACGGTCGCGTGATCAAAAGTGTGGGGGAATTAATTTTAGTAGTAACTTCACCAGGACAGTAAATAATAAGAAGGTTGCAATAATAGATGGAAAAGAACACCTACCTGTTTTTAATAACCAAAGATGAATCAAACTCAATAAAAAAGAAGTGTTTATTTTTATTATTAAGGACAATATGAAGAATCAATCAAATTTATATTTATGTACAATTTATCTATGAAGATGAGACATGAATGTCTAAGTTAAAGAACATTCATGTGATGAAGGTGAAAATTATTATGAATATTGAATATTATGAAAGATCCACAAAGGAATGTCTAAGTTTAAGAACATTCACAGAGTGGAGGACTTAAGACTAAGAGGAATGACTAAAAGCTTTAGGTAATTAGTCATCCGATGAATGAATAAGAAGAGAAGTTATAGGGTTGGGATACAATATGTGAATACTTATCTAGAAAGGTAAGATGAGCAACAACAGAACAACAAAATTTCCAACAGAAATTATAACCAGAACTAAAACTTGCTTCTAAACCGGAAAACAAAACAGCCAGAGAATAAATTCTTGCCCAAAGAATAAAAGTCTGGCTCTAGACCACAAAATGAAACAAAATTTCCGGCAGGAAATAAAAATGATGACTACGGCGTTTACGCGATAGTAATATGAATGATTACAATAATGGATAGGATACAATGACAAAGTCTATAACAATAATAACAACTTATCTTAATTAGGGAACATGTACAAGTGTTGGGAAAAACATAAACACACAGGCAATAAACATGCTCAAATACAATTAGACTTCAGGATTGAATGAATGCAGATAATGCCAATTCTGGAATGAGCATAAATGAGCCCAGCAATTGGAATGTGTATAAATGAGCCCAGCATTAGAACCTAAAATGGAAAGTCAATTGTAATGTTACATCAACTTAACTTTATTTTTATTATTTTTATTATTTTACATAGACCTTTTCATTTTACTTTTACTTACCCCTATTTGGGGGTTTTGGTTTTGAACAAAGTTGTATTTTGAAGTAAAAGACTGGGATGAAATATGTATCCGATGGAAGAACTGCATATGAAAGCATTTAGGTGATGTTATATTATAATTAAGTGATTCCTACACTATATGTCATTTAATTAACTAAGATTTAACTTCATGACTAAAAAAAACAGTTAAGAACTAACTTATAAATCCTCAGGAATTATAATATGATAATATTTAAATAAACAAAGATTATTGATTTAAAGCACATCGTCAAGCGTTACCTTCATTATGTCTCTCATTTACCCCTTTCTTTATACCACACACCTCTAATACGTTCATTCCTCATTTTATCAATTCTTCTCACACCTAACACTCCCCCTAAGATTTCCATCTAACACATTCAGACGCAGAGTCTCACTACTACCCACATTTAACACAGGTAAACAAATTCTCTATGTAAGCACCCTTGCACACTCAGGACCTTAGGCCATTTACATTCCACCAAGGATTTAATTGACCACAAAACCACCTTCCTGCATTACAACTTTCCCACAAACAATCTGCATTCATGCTGTTCCTTTCATTCAATATAATATATCCTAAATATTAAGGCTCAGACACATTTTTCATAAAGTGCTCATCATCATAACATAGCTTCGCACCGAGACTGTCCTCCACGTCACAACCCATGAACCGTTACTCTTATCTAGTTAGTTTTCAAAAACTCCTCCTTTTGCACCACCCACAATCTCTCTGCCAATCCTCTTCAAAACTCTCTTCAGATTCGCCACCAAAACCAAATCAGTCCTCTTATCATAGTAGGGAACCCTCCACTCCTTTATTCGCCTCATTCTAACACGCATTCCCTGCCAACCACTTCAATTCTTTTCATAACTCCGATCCATATACAAATGAATAACCAAGGAGACATATAACACATCCCTGCTCACTCCGCTATTAATATTAAAGCAATCTCTCCGCTCTATTTATTCTTACACACGCTCACTAACGTCAAACTTACTCTTGAACCTTCTACCAACCAGGCAACAACATATATCACTAACACCTGCACATAGAGCATAACAACATATAATCCCATTCAATACGCTGTTGCAAACCATAATCTAATACAATTTTTTCCTCCTCCCTCATATTTCCAATCATTTGTTTCAATGTAAAGATTTGATCCATACATCCCTACCACTTCAAAACGCACCTTGTTTGTTCACCAATCAGTCCTTCAGCATTCGACGCCTCTTTCAACCAAATACCAGCATATATCTTCTTACAACACTCAATTAAACTAATTCCACTGTAATACCTACAGTCCTTATCCCCTTTACCCTTTTTATAATAGTACTATTATTGCTCTCCCCAATCCCTCAGAACTATACCGTGTTACACAGCTTCCAAATTCAATCAATCACCATCTCGCCTTTATAGTATATAAATATATAATAATATTATATAAGATATATATATATATATAATATATATATATATATATATATATTTAATCTCAATTATATATACTATATAATATATTATATATATATAATTAATATATTCTTATAGTAATATATATATAATATATATATCATATAATATAATAATATAGATTATATATAATATATATATTATTATATATATAAGATATATAATATATATTCATTACGTTCGTCACCGACAATCACGGCGAAAGCCCGTATTCAAGGAGGGGCTTGCACCCGCTCAAAGTGCAGCACTCGTTAAACTCAAATTACGCAGATATGAGCACAGACGCGGGCTTGAAGTGATGAGATAAATTCCGAAGCAGGAAAACATAGAAGATGGTAAAGAGAATCTCCACAGAACCCGACGAAGGGCTTTGCATGGTCTCCTGTTATCCCTTGCATCGGTCCGGATGTGTGCAGTCGAAACAAGAAGTCGTCAGCGAAACTAGCCTGGCAGTTCCAATATCCCACAACAAAACTTTCATGCGCAGACACAGCACCTCCGGTGTTTCTATGGCGTCGTAAAGGTCGGTGGTTACGCGGAGTGACAGTTCCCTCGAGCAACCTTGCCGCTGAGTACCGTATAGAAAAGAGATAACAGCACCAACATCACGCCGATAAAGCACCAACATAGCGTCGCAAAGATAGAGGGTTAAGCGAAGTGGAAAGTACAGAACAGTTTATAAGTCTTTTGACCTATTGACTCGACCCTGTCCAAAAGTTGGGCGAAACCAGAGCCAGGAGAGACGAGAAACCCGTCGAAAGAGATAGGAAGTTGGAAGGGTGTTTTAGAGAGGAATTTGTAGAAAGAAGTTAGTTTTAAAGAGATTAAATTTCACGGTTGAGACCGACCTCCACCCGCGAATCCTATCCAGATCAAGCGAGAATAGAATCGAAAGTTTAAGACGAAAGAGGCAATATCTAGGAAGTAAAAGAGAGAGCCAGAATTGAAAATGAGTTATGAAGAATGAGGGTTTCAGTCTCATCGGCATACGAATGGATAGAGTTAAATGTGAGGGTGAGAAGAGCATTAATGAAAAGTAAGAAAAAGTGGGTATAAGACAGAACCTTGAGAACACCACAATTAACAGAAAAGACGCACCGTCAACAACAGCCGATATTGAGCGATTTGAGAGAAAACTAGACATAAGTAAGCAAAAGAAGGAGAAATCCAATGGAGGGGAGCTTGGAGAGGTGACGGTGCCATAACCCGGTTAAAGCTTTGAATATGTTTAAGAGCCACCACGCAAATCTCCCCGTAGTTCAGAGGGCGCGGAAAACCAATAACATCAGTAAAGATAGGAAGGTATACTTGCCAGATAGACCTCGGAGCGCCGAAAGCCGGACTGCGATCAGAAAGAAGTGGAATGAATTCCAGGTGATCTAAGAAATGAGAGTGAGAAGGATTTCAAAATCTTCAATAGAAACAAGTGAGAGCTATAGGCGATAGTAGAAGGATCAAAAAGGCTTCTTTTTTTTGAACTCGGCTTCTGACGGTGTGCGCGCTTCCACACTGAGGGAAAGTGTTAATTTTGAGACATAGAGCAATATAGTGAACTG
>JABUQX010064527.1:0-12500 GCA_015478945.1 Trachelipus rathkii | reverse complement strand
GCTGCTAATATTTGGTAATTGAGTTACCCAAATCATTACAAGAAAAAAAGAAATTATTGACTTGTGAATGTCATTTCTATGTTTAGGAATTTTCCAAATCTGCAAGCCTAGTTTCCACCACAAAACTATTCCCCAATTCATTACAATGGTAGTTTGTTAGTCAAATTAAACTTTTAACTTCTGTACATTTATTGATTATTGAATGATACAGTCATGTACTTGTACCATGACAAGTGATAGACTTATGTATAAAGTTTTCTGAAAGTATCATGTAAGCACATTATATTCTGTTGAATAGGTCCAGTTCATTAGCAGTCCGAACATAGTGTAAACAAGCCTTATTCTGTCCAACATGATAATATGCAGCATTGATTTTTTTATCAATGATCATTCCTATATGGTTAAGAAGCTCAGCATGTGAAGTTTGCAACTCATGACCAGCAGAACCATTCTTAACCCGATTCTCTAACTTACTGCATCGATTATGAATTACAAGTTTTGCAATACTTTTGAGCCAAGTGTGCAGTGTGTTTTAGTAGTGAACATATGGTATCATTTACTGTGAGAGGTGTATTGGTTGAAATAATTTCTGGTTTCTGTCGTAGTATTAAATATATGGTGTCATTTACGGTGAGAGTTGTGTTGTTAGAAATAGTTTTCTAGTTTTTTTTGTTTTGTTTTTTTTGTTTATAGTGGGTAAATACATTGGGCCAGCTTGCGCCTAAGAAAGTATGTTGGTTAGAAAATTTTACATCGTTTATGTGTAGTATTAATATATCATGTCATTTATGGCGAGAGAAGTGTCAATGTAGAAATCAGTTCTTGGTTTAGATCAAAAAAGCCTCAATTTAGCTTGTTGGGGTCGGTTTTTTTATTAAATTACACGCACATACCAGTTTCAATATATCTACAGGGTTCTCTTTGATATCGATGATACACAATAGTCAGATTTTTTAATGTAGCGTCTTTTATAATCTTCCTTTTTTTCTACTTATATATAATATATATTAATATATAATATATATAACTAATAGTTCTATTTATATAATATATATATATATATATAGTATATATATTATATAATATTATATATAATATATAAAGTATAGATCTAAAGTTCATGTGTTCAGGTGGACAATCTTAGAGGCATGTAAGGTGTGAGAAGGATTGATAAAATTGAGAATGAAACGTATTAGAGAGCGTAGTGGGTAAAAAGGAGGAAATTGAGAGAGAATAAATAACAAAGTATGTTGAGATGTCATTGGGTCATGTGGAAAGGAATGAATGTATAGTCGTGTTGTTAAGCGGATGATTATAGTCGAGGATGTTGGAACGACCGGCTGGGCAGACCGAAGAAAAAAGTGGATTTGATTGAGTCGTGAACGAATGTCTGAAGGAAGAGAATAGTGAGTTTGGCAGAGGCGAGAATAAAAGTGCATAATAAGAGTGAATAGAAGTATGGGTATGGTTGTGGCCCACCTGGGCCAAGGGCATTAACCCTTACATTGACGAATTTCACCATAGTGAAGGTTCCGTTGCTGGTCCATGAAGCTCTAGGTTGTTTTCTGTCTGTGACGAGTTCTCAGTCTAATTAATGGTACAGAAAGGGGGCCAGGTAAGATACTGGCTTTCTTTTCACTTTTCATATTCTATATACTGCTCTTTCTTTTCTGATGCATTACACACACCTTACCCCAGTTCTTGGGTGAACAGAGAGGAAGATAACAGAAAGCAAAGAAAGAAACATTAATACGTATACTATTATATATATATATATATATATATATAATACTTAAATAGATATATACTATATATATATATATATTATATATTATATATATATATATATAGTATATACCGTTATATTATATATTAGTGATGGGACGAATATTCTGAAATTTTTGCCGATGACGATGAAGATTAGCGCAAATTTGCCGATGACGATGACGATTGCACGATTAATTGAAAAACTATTTTAAAAATTCTTTCTCCCTCTCTCTCTCTCTCTCTCTCTCTCTCTATATATTATATATATAATATATATATATATATATAATTATAGTATATAATATATAATATATAAATAATATATATATATATATGAATAAGATATATATATAATTATCATATGTTTATATAATATATAATATACTATATAATCATATATATATATATATATACTATATATATATATATAGGGTGAGATAATTATATATATATAATAGTATATATATATATAGATATATATATTATATATATATATTAATATTATATAGGCTGAGACAGGGGGTGGTCAAGGGCTTCAACCTCTCTGAAAGTATTTTAGCATCAAAATTTTTGAGTCTTAAGTCTAATAATAATAATAAAATAATAATAATAATATTAATAATAATAATAAGTCAAAAATAATAATTAAAGAATGAATAATTATTAATAAAAATGAAAAGTATTTATTCATGGAAATGAGGAGACATAGTTTGTGGTCCGTAACGATTCCTTAGGTCAAGTGGCTGTTCCCCATACATGTATAAAATATTTTAGAACAGGGACTTAGAATTAGTTCCAAGTTTGCAGATGATAGCAAGTTGGCTACCTCAGTAAGGAATAATGATGGTGTATAAAGATTTAAAAAGATAAGGAGGGCTGTAATCGTTGATGGCATGAGCATGTCATTCTTCTTCAGCTAAATTTTTCTTTCCTCATTCATTCATTCTAAAACTAACTTTCTTTTTCTCATTTAATCCATAGTTCATGCTGCTTGTTCTCTGGCATTCAGGCTTATAGACAGTGCCTATCGGGGGTGGAAAAATCTCGTTCTCCTATCACTCTCGATAATTTTCGTTCAGCTAGAAATCGTGTGTAGGGAGTACTCCGACGAGCACAAAGGCGGTTCATCAAGGAAATTGCGCTTTAACCTCCCTTGTCTCTACTGACATAATCTTCATCTCTAGCAATTCTGTAAAATCTGCCTTTCCTCCTCTTATTCGATTGGTTCTTGTGTTGCTAATCTCCAACTGAAAAGGCTAAACTCTTCGGCCCCTCGCTCAACTATAATTCTCTATTGTCTCAATACTGGCACTATTCCCTCAAGTGTTGAAGCTCTCAGACCGTGTCCAACTCTGATTCTCGAAAAAAGGAAGCCGCTCTATCCTTCTAACCATCGCCCTGTAGCTCTCACTTGGATATTCTATCAAGATCTTTGAAACCTTCTCAACTCACTCTTAGGATCATTGGAAAACTCTATCCGATCGCAGTACGCTCCTCAGTTGCACGAGTATACTGGCGACTAACTATTCCCTATCAACTGTTTATTGGTTTTCGCTCTTAGGAACTTCGGGGAGATGCGTGGTGGCGCCTGACATATCCAAAGCATTAAACGAGTATGGCATGACGTCACTGCTCTCCAAAGCTCCCCTCCTTTGGGGTTCCGCTCCTTCTCTTTGCTTTATTATGTCTAGGTTTCTTTCAAATCGCTCAATATCAGCTGTGTTGATGGGGCGACTTTTCTTCTTTTTCTGTCAATTGGTGTTCCTCAGTTCTGTCTTATCTCCTACTTTATTCCTACTTTTATTAATGATATTCTCACCTGAACATATCTAACTCTATCCACTCGATCATATGCATGATTCGACCCTTCATTCTTTAACTCAGTATCAATTCTACTCCCTCTTTTACTTCTAGAATTGCCTCTCGTCTAATCTTTCCGATTTTATTATCGCTGATGGATAGAAATAACTTGTGGAATCAATTCTTAAAAACCCATACTTCTACAAAATCATCCTCTCACCAAAATACCTTCTAACGTCCTATCTCTTTCGACGGTTCTCTTCGTCTCTCCTGTTGACAATATAAAATCCTTGGCCTTAACAGGAACAAAAAAATAATCTTGGAAACCTCACATCACAACTGTTGATAGGCGGCCTCAAAAGAAACTGGAAGTTCTGATTAGACGTGAGACTTTCCTCCTTTTCTCAAGTCTCAGCTATACAAGTTCTCAATCCGGCCCATGATGTATGTACTTTCTCATATCCGGGGGGGGCTCTATTTCACCCTGCTCTTTGACAGAGTCAAGTCAAAGGCCAAAACGGCTTATAAAACTGTTCTGTACTTTCCAGTTCACTTGGACCCTCTATCTTTACGTGCCGATGTGGTGCTTTATCTCTACCTATAGGTACCGCACGGCAGGTCTCGAGGGAACTTATCACTCGCGTACCACCACCTTTACGACCCCCTCGTATCACAAGGGTGCTGTATCTGCGCGCGAGTATTGTGTTGACATTGGTAAATCCAGGCTAGTTTGCTGTGGTGCTCCTTCTTTCCCACCACCTCTGTTTGTGGAATTCTCTTCCATCTTCGGTATTTCCTACTGAATTTCAATCTCCTCACTTTAAAACTCTGCGTTCGTGTGCTCAATGCGTTTAATTTGCGCTAGAGGGTGACTTTTGAGCATACTACACCCCTCCCTGAATAGGGCGTCCTGCCCAGTGAAGTTGTGAGTTGACAACGTGTAAAAAAGAATCCTTTAATGGCCAATATGGGCAAATGAAAAGCGAATCTTCTATTCTCCCATCCCAAAAACATCATCAGATTATCCAGAAAATCGTCACTCCTTCAAACATTACCTCAGATGGATCATATGTCGCAACACACAAATTTTGACCTTTTCCAAACTTAAATTTAACCTCAGACTTCTATACTCACACACACAAAATCTACATAGCTCTCTACCACAACAATTTACTCATCAGAATTGCAAATCATTCTATACACCCTCTCACTTCCTTTCCACAGCAACAACAAACACATTTCAAATTTTATCAAATTGCAAATCCTTCTTATCACCCTCTCATTCCTTTCCACAGCAACACAAACACATTCACAACCACAACCCACATGTCACCGGTTGTTCCTTTCATCTTGTTTCCAGTGAACAGCGAGCAATCAAATTTTGCCCTTTCTAAATTACATCCATCACCCTACTCCTCAATCTTCTCAACATTAATTCCTCTGACATTTCATATACAATACGATCATACATCTTAGGATAAAGGGTCTCTACTGATGATTCACACCCTTCTCCGAGGATGCATAGCATCCCTGGAAAGATAAGTGTAACTAGGCAGCCAAGCCTAACTACCACCGTCTTGTATCTTCGCTTTCTATACACGCAGGACATACTATGTGGGCAATTTTTTCTCCCTACAAGTATGGATATAAGGGATAGGATGTCTATAAGATGTGTCTAGAAGAGCGGTTGGATATAAAGTATGTGTATAATATGATATTTGTTGTCTGGAGGATGAGTGTGGATATGAACCGCATAACAAGAAGGGCAACCCTTAGGCACAAGGAATGTCATACTACTTTAAGCAAACATGGTTATAATATATTATATATATATATATATATATTATATATAGATATAATATTATTATATATATATATAATATGATTACTATATATATATATATATATATACCGTATATATAGTATAATATTATATATATAATATGATCTTATATATAAATATATATTATATAATATACTATAGAATATATTATAATTATATATAATAATGATATATAGTATATATAGTAACTATATATAACTATACGGTCAGTAGATATATATATATAAAGATATATTAATATATACTATATATATATATATATATTATATATATATATATATATTATATATAATAGTATATAGTTATATATATATATAATTATTATTATTATTATTATTATATTTATTATTATTTATTAGTATTATTATGAGTTTAAATTTATTCAAAAATTCTTAAAATTTGTTCAATTAATCGGCAAAATAAGTCGGCGAAATTTGCCGATGACGATGACGATTGAAAAAAAAATATGCCAATTTTTTTCCCGATGACGATGAAATCGTTCCATCACTAAATACTATATTATATATAGATATATATATATATAATATAATATATACTATATATATATATATATAATATATATATATATAATATATATAATATATATATTATCATATATAAATATATATATATATATGTGTGGCCCACCTGGGCCAGGGATGAACCCCATTTACATTAACGATCTACCATAGTGAGCGTCCACGCGTGTCCCATGAAAAGCTTTCGCGTGGATTTTCTGGACTGCGCATGAGTTCTCACTAATTAAATGGTATAATGAGGGGGCGGTAAGGCTGGGCTTTCTTTTCGACTTGTTTCATGTTCTGCTACTGCTTTTCTTTTCCGGATGCCGGCGCGCACCTTACATCCCATTTGCGGAAATATATAAGGAAGAAGAAGAATAATATATAGATATAATATAATATATATATATATATATATATAAATATCATATATATATATATATATATATATATATATATATATATTATAATATATTTATATATATATATATATATATATATATATATATATATCTTATAATATAATATATATATATATATATATATATATATATAATAATATATATATAATATTATATATATATATATTAATATAATATATATATATAATATATATATATATATTAATATATATTATATAGATATAGATATATACTAATATATATATATATATATATATAATATATATATATATAGTATATTCTTTTCTTTCTTTCATTTCTTTCTTTACCAACCTCTTCTTCCCAAGACTGGCAGTAAGTGCGCTACAGCTCGGAAAGAAAAGCAGGTAGAAGAATATTGACAAATGTCGAAAAGAAGCCCAGCCTTACCGCCCCCTCTGTACATTAATTAGTGAAAACTCGTCACAGACGAGAAAAATCACCCTAGAGCTTCATGGACCGCGACGGACCCCACACTATGGTAAATCGTCAATGTTAAAGTTCATCCCCTGGCCCAGGTGGGCCCAACCATGCCCCCATACAAAACCCGCCATCCTCTCTCTATCATGCACCTTTCTTCTCGCCCTCTGCCAAACTCCATATTTCTCTCCTTCAAACTATTCTTCACTGACCTCGATCCACTTCTCCGTCTTCCCAGCCGGTCGCATTCACACACACTCACCACTATAATCGCTTAACCAACCGGAGCTATCAATTCATCCTTCTCTACATACAAACCATCTTAACATACTTTCATTATCTCCATTACCCTTATCTTCACACCACACCAACCTCTATTACAGTTCATTCCTCATTTTATTAATTTTCTCACACCTAGCGATGCTCCTAGATTGCCTCCGAACAGATTATACCCAAGATCTATAACTTCTTATTCCAGGACCATAGTCTCACTCACTACTATACAAAAACACAGGTAACAAAATACTCATGTAAGACCCTAGCGCCTCAAGATTTAGCCTTTACATTCACCAACGATTTAATTGCAGCCAGGCAAACCTCCTGCCACTCACAACCTTATCCTACTACACTTGCCATCATCGGTCCCTTCGTCATCCAACACATCCCTAAATATTTAAACTCAGACACTTGCTCCAGCTGCTCACCATACTAACATAACTTCACACCGAGGACTTGTCCTCACTCACAACGCATAAACGCTTACTCTTATCTCCACGTTCTACTGTCAAACCCTCCTTTTACATACCCTGCCAAATTCGCTGAGCAATCCGTCTCAAACTCTCTTCCAGATTCGCCACACGAACTAATCATCCGCATATAATAGATAGAGCAACCCTCCACTCCTCCATTCTCCATCATTCTAAACACCATTTCCTGCCATCCCCACCTCGAATTTCTTTCATAAACCCCATCCATTATACAAGTTGAATAACAAGGGAGACATAACACAACCCTGTTTCACTCCGCTATAAATAATCCAAACCAATCACCATTACACCATTTATTCTGTGAGGGGAGTGTGGAGAAGAACACTTCGAAAAAATCTGCACAATCATTAACAGTAATGATGAGTTTAGTGAATGTGTGAATGGGTTTGATGTACAAGAATAATTATGGTATTTGGGGGATGAGGTTATTAGTAAAGGAGCGAGTCATGTTACACTGATGAAAAGGTTGAAGAATGGATAATCTGCAGGTATACAAGAAATTACTGGTGAAATGACAAGAGCGGAGGCGAGATGGTGATTGATTTGGATTTGGAAGTTGTGTAACCACACCACGCTCTTATGGAGGTATAGTTCCAAGATTGGAGGAGAGCAGCAGTAATAGTACCTTGTATAAGGGTAAGGAGAAAGGGAACTGAGAAATTATAGGGAATAAGTTACTTGAGTGTTGTAGGAAGTATATGCTGCATTTGGTCGAAAGAATGTAGCGTCGAGTGACTGAAGACTGATTGGTGAAGAGACAAGTGCGCGGTTTAGGAGTGGCTAGAGGATGTTGTGGATCAAATCTTTACATTAAAAGAAATGCCCTCAAAACATGAGGGAGAAGAAGAATAAATGGTATATTTAGGTTTTATGATTGCAACATGCGTCATGAATGAGAGTTACGCAGGAAAGCTTTGTATGGCACCGATTAGTGATATTATGGGTGTTAGGTGGTAGGCTTCTGAATGGAATCAAAGTTAATGAGTATGACATAGATAAGCGATCGTGTAGAACTAAATGGTGTCAATGTGAATTGGTTTAGGATTAATAGCGAGTGAGACAGGGGTTGTGTTATGTCTCCATTGGTTAATTCAATTTGAGTATATGGATAGGGGTTTTATGAAAAGAATTTCGAGGTGGGGATGGGAAATGGTGTTAAAATGATGGAGAATGAGGATGAGGGAGGGTGCCCTACTTTTTATATGCGGATGATTGGTTCTGTGTGTTGCCCGAAAATTTTTTTTTTTTTTTTTCTGAAACGGGGGGGGGGGGAGGGAAGGTTTTTTTTTTTTGAGAGGATTGTAGAGAGATTTGGCAGGGTATGTAACAAGAGGGCGTTTTGAAAGTAAACGATAGATAAGAGTAAGGTTCTATGGTTGTGACGTGAGAACAAGTCTGCCAGTGTGTAATTATTTGTTAGATTTGAAGCAGGCAGGAGCAAGTGGTCTGATTTAAATACTTTAGGGGATGTGTTGTAGGAAAGGGAACGGCATGATGCAGAGTGTAGTAGAAAGTGTGAATGCAGGAAGGTTGCTGGTGCAATTAATATTAAATCCTTGATTAAAGGGACTAAGTCTTTGAGTGCGCTAGGTCTTACATGAGGGTATTTGGTATACCTGTGGTATTGATCGTAGTGACGCTAGGCTGGAATAAGATAGTATACGATCTAAAGTTCAATGTGTTCAGAATGGACAATTCTTAGGAGCATGCTAGGTGCGAGAAGAATTAATAAAATGAGAATGAACTTATTAGAGAGTTGTGTGTGTGAAGAAAAGGGTTAAGAGAGAATAAATGAAAGTGTATGTTGGGGATGGTTTGGTCATGTAGAAAGATGAATGACTAGTCGGATTGGTTGTAAAAAAGCCGGGAGGGGCAAATCTGGCATATAGGCGTGAGTGTGTTGCGAACCGCCGGCTGGGAGACCGAAGGAAAGTGGATTGAGTCGGTGAAACGAATGTGCCATGAGGAGAGAAATGTGAGTTGGCAGTATGAGAATAAAACGGTGCAGATAAGGCAGAGTATAGAGAATGTACGCGTTATTGTATGTGCGGCATGGTTGTGGCCCCACCTGGGCGAGAAGGGATGAACCCTTACATTGCCGATTTACCCATAGTGAGGGCCCGTCCGGGGTCCAATGAGCTCTAGAGTGGATTTTCTGTCTGTGACGCATGTTTTCACTAATGAATGGTACAGAGGGGGCGGGGGCTGTAAGGCTGGGCTTCTTTCGACATTGTTACTATTCTCTACTGCTTTTCTAATGTCCGATGCTAGCGCCACCTTCTCCCAGTCTTGTATGAAGAAGAGGCTAAGGTAAAGAAAAAATAGTATATATATATATAGATTAATATATATATATATATATAATAATAATATATATATATTATATAGTACTATATATATTTATATATGATTATATGATATATATTAATTATATATATATATATATATATACTATATCAGAGAAGGTGCGCATACTCCGCTACTTTTAGGCGAGCTAGTCCGCTCGAGCGGACTACCAGCAATAGGTGCGACTAGCGATGGTGCGAGTCGTCAGAAATTAGCGACTCTGCACCGTGCGGATCAAAGAATAGTTTCCGCTCTTTTTTCGCACCTTTTTAAAAATTGAACAATATAGCTTTTACTAAATCTCAGTTATTCTTTTATTGGTTATTAATAAAAATATAATTTTTATTTTAAGTTTATAACTAATTATAACTTTAGTCTAAGACTTATTGTATTTTAATAATCTAAACTTCCAAACAATAGATCTCAAACCTCCTTAAAGGTCACCATAATAATTAAATAACATTTAAATTGATTGTATAGACTGAATGGGCTATTACCCTCATCATAACTTTACTTAATTATATTATTACTATAATAACCAGGCAATATCTAAATCAATTCGGTGTAAAACCCCAAATATATACGTATATACATAATATATATAATATACCCTATAATATTATATACTTAAACTAAGTAAATTCATATTCGTATGCATTTATATATTCTTTGATATATATATATATATATATACTATATATACTATATATATATATATTTGGATCTACACAGAACTGAATTAACATACTATAATATAATAATATAGTACTACAACATATATAGTAATACCCCCCAAGACAACCCTATAATAATAGTCTAAAATAACCACATACCTGCTATAACTATATAAAAAGACAACACTAGAAATGATATATATACTACATATATTATATATAGTATAGATTCAAAATATTAATATTATACCACCACAAAAAGCTACAACCGACGCCCACGCCTAACCTATACACTCATATACAATATACCGCTATCCCAATATACATTAATCCTGACTGTGAGATGTCTCATTTTTTTCGCCATCCCAGGGCACCCACATGCGGATTGCGGGCATGAGCAGGACTCGTACACTGAATCTGAACATTCCGCGGATGCGGGCATGCGGATGCGACGTTAGACACCACCAACTTATATTATAATGTAATTATATAGCTTATATCATAATTATATACGTAATATACTACTATATACTATATATTCATACAACAAATAAACATACCCACATCATCACACAACAAATACTCACACCACTATACCATAACCCCTATATATATTATATATACAATCATATAATCGCAAGTATATATATATATATATATATATATTATAGCATGCACACACTACACGGGGCCCCAAGTCACACAAAAAAGAACGTTACTATACCTTTCACACCTCAACAATATATAATAACTACTATATATACCACTAACCGACACCACATAACCAGTAACATACTAACGATATATATACTCGAGTTTTACGGCCACCAAACCTAACTCCAACTTAACTATCAATTGTTCAACCAGTGTGCGGACGGGAACCAACTCCAAATTGCAACAACAATACAACTCTTTCCCAAACACTCCACCTAATAAAGAGACTTACTAACCACTCTACATCTAATAAAATGTAGACACATCACGTTTACATTGAAAATCAACACATGATCCGAAGTTGTTGCTGGAGAGACCATCAATTTTTTTGCCTTTTCTGCCTTTTTGCTGAGAGTCTGTTCTCTTTCATCATATATTAGACCCAGCACTTTGCTAAATATCTTTTCACTGTGACACACAGTTGGAGGACACGCAGGTATTTCCTTGCAAGTTTACTAAGCGTGAGGTAAACATTTTGCTAAACTTTAACACTCCACAACTGATAGGATCGTCATTTGATTCGTATCTAGTTTTTTCTTAACCGGTGATAGTTTTCATCATTTGTCACTTGCATCATTTTGCTAATGCGGTGTTTCTCTTCATCACTACGGACTGTAGAAATTCTTCCAGTGAATCTTTACTTGATTTACTCTGATAAAATGTGTTCGTAAATTTCATTTGTTTCCTTTAATGCGATGGATAATTAAGTTAGGAACTGTTCGGATTGAATTTTCCTTGGCAAGTTTTACTCAAGCGTGGGTAAAACATCTTGATTAACTTTCCCACCAATGATTGGATCATCAATTGAATCTAATCTTTTTTCTTGGCAGTGATAGTTTCCAATCATTTGCACTACATCTGTTTGTAATGCGTGTGTGTTCATCGTACTGGACTGTAGAATTCCTTCCAGTAAACTCGTTTATGATTTACTTGTAGAAGGTGGTGTTCTGTAGATTTGTTTTTTTCCTTTTAATCGGTTGGTGGCGAATTAATAGACTTTCGGATTGAAGTTTTTCCTACCTGCAACAACAACGATATCATCGCACCTAGTAACGATATAACTGTTCTAATATCGTTACCAAAAAAAACTTGCTCTTATAACGGGGATCTAAATAAGTTGCAATATAGTATGAAGGTCATTAACTTGCCACAGAACCAAAGCGTTTTCTACTCTAGATTATATTACAACTTTCACACTCCTACTTTTC
>JABUQX010064526.1:10000-12500 GCA_015478945.1 Trachelipus rathkii | reverse complement strand
TGGAGAATTAAGAAGGAGTACATTGGAGAACTGCATTTTATATTTTTAGTATTAAGGCAATATAATTTAGGTTTAGGTTTTTTTTAATTAAGGTTTTTTTTTTTTTTGGATGTCAATGAGTATTCATTGATATCTATTATATTTTTGGATTAGTAGCGGTGTCAGTTTACCTTGTGGTGAGAGGGGTCTGCAGTAACGTTGACCTTGCCATATTGGTTTACCTTGTAGTGGTGGGTTTACCTTGTAGTGGTGGTCTTACCCGGTATTAGCGGATCACCTTGCTGTGGTGGTTATTTTGCTTTGTGTGTTTTGCGTTTGATTTTTTTTCCTGAGTTTTATTATTGTTAAATTATAATTGTTTGTTTTGTTCTCTGGTTTTTTTTCTTTCCAGAACCCACGACAATGACGAACAGTTCGTGACCTCAGACCCACGACAATGTAAGAATGAGCATAGCAGTTAAGTCTGGCTCAGAGAGTTGGATAAAGAAAGGATGAGACTGTTTAAATACTGGTCGCAGGAACTCTCCTCAAAGAAGGAGATACATGACTGGAAAATTCAAAAGAGCAATGTAAATTGCAATAACAATAGAATAACAAGAGCGATGCAACAGTTCAACGGCTAAAAAGATTAGAACAGTTTTCAAGTTCTCTGATTTGATTTGGCTATTTTTGTTGATTTTTCACCCTTTACTAATATGATTATTTTAGAACCTATCGATTACCCCTATCGAGCATGAAATTCAGAATATCTAGTAAATCAGAGCTAGTAGAAAGTCAATTTAAATGTATATCTGGGGTTAAAAGACCTCAATAAATCGATTGGAACCATCAGAAATGATCTCCCGATCTGAAAATGGTCTTCAAGACCTTAAAAACGGTCTACCCTACCTTGAAAAACCCCTAATTAACGCACCATGCATCAAAAACCAGATGATGCAAAATGTTTCATGTACAACTTCCACCTGACACTTTAGGTCCCTATACTACTGAGAAGATGTGGAAGATGAACATTGATCTGGATGACCAATCTAGATAACTTCAGTACACTGAATTCTAACAACCCACCTGCACTTGCGGTAGATTTGTGCAAAGCTGGTACCCAAACACTTGACACTGGACCAATAAGAGAACCGATTGTGGATGTCAAGATGTATTGGAATGCCTCAGATTGGAGCCAAATTTTCTTGGCAAAGTTATTGTGAAATCTAAGCTAACTCTTAGACTATTAAAAAACAAAATAACACCTACAATTAGATGAAGATTGAAGAATTCTTTTATGGATGGAGACTTATAAGATATACTAGGTTTAAGGTGTTATGATATGAATGAATATATAAAAATAATTTCAATGAATAGGTTACATCAACCTAATGCAATTGCATGAAGCTTCTCTAACTTACCCATAACATAATTAACTTAAAACCAAATACTTTACTTAAAAGATAATAAACCTGTATTCACCTTAACCCTCGGACGTACGGATCCGTTTTACATACGCGCACGTACGGTGTGGGCAAAATCTGCCCACACTATATTTTAAGGTGAATTTCTTAAATTTGACAACTAATTTCATATAGATAATGTGTATTGGACCTTTTGCAGTTGATCTAGCCAGTTTTTGTTACTTAAAGTTTATTATTATTATTTTTAATTATTATTTGAAAAATGGGTGTTTTTTTCTTGTGTTATTTCCAATGACAATCAAAAGATTGGCTGTAACAAAAAAACTATACAGCGAAATCTCTTCAAATTTGATAGATATATTCCTAGATTAGTGCTAAAAACAATACTTTAGCTACTTATGTTTATTATTTATTATTATTTAAAAAATTTATAAGGGTCACGCGCGCGTACGGTGTGGGCAAATTTTGTCCACATTCTAGTATATCCCGAATAACTTCATTAGTTTTACATATTTTTTTACACAAATTTAAGAGGTCTTTTTTCAACATCTTTTTGAGGAATACCTGGAAGGAAAAAAAAATTGAACCAAAAAAACTTTGAAAATTTTCAAAAAAAAAAAAGTGTGGGCAAAATTTGCCCACACCGTACGCGCGAGGGATATACCTAGTGAATCTCAATCCCTTATCCTTTATCCCTAATTGAAAATACACTTGAGAGTAAAAGACCTCCCTTGTCATAAAGTCGTAATGTCCCACACTGTTGTAAGGGACCTCATATTTTGTACATTAATTTATTTATTATTTTGTGTTTATGCTCTTAATCATTTGTCTCCCTAACTGTACTAATTATTTTCTATATTCTTAGGAAAGATTATTAATAAAAGTTTACAGGTTGCAATATTTCAATATTTGTTGAGCCATATATATTCCGAGCAATATCACATCAATTCTTGAAGTTCATAACTATAACACAGTAATTAAAATAACCACATTTGTTTAAATCAATTTGCTTTAAAACAAATAAAGATGCACATAAAAAAGCTCTTTTGTACTGGATACAACAGATGCAAATGAATCACTTTACAGATCAAATAGCT
>JABUQX010064526.1:0-5000 GCA_015478945.1 Trachelipus rathkii | reverse complement strand
TATAGCGGTATATATATAATGTAATATATATATATATTATAATATATATATTATATGATTATATATATAATATATATATATATATATATAATATATATATATATAATATATATATATATATAGAATATATATATATATATATGCTATATATATATATATAAATATAAAGTTTTACTTTTTGGCAGCACTGATATTTTCAGTCGACTTTCAATATTTGTTGTGTTCGATTAAATCGTAAATTGATACTTTGTAATATTGATACATGGAATTGTGGTGTTCCTCAGGGTTCTGTTTTATCTCCTACTTTATTCTTGCTTTTCATCAATGATCTTCTCACCTGCACATCTAACTCTATCCACTCAATGTGCCAATGACTCGACCCTTCATTCTTATCAACTCATTTCCATTCTGCTCCCTGCTTTTACTTCAGAATTGCCTTTCGTCTCAATCTTCCTCCGATTCTATTCTCGCTGATCTGGATAGAATTTCAGGGTTGGGTCGTCTCAAGCTTGTGAAATTTAATTCTTTAAAAACCCAACTTCTACAAATCTCCCTCTCTAAGACACCTAACTTTCCTATCTCTTTCGATGGTTCTCTCGTCTCTCCTGTTGACAATATAAACATCCTTGGCCTTAACATTAGCAAAAAAATGTATTGAAAACCTCAAATCACAACGTTGCTAGGGCGGCCTCAAAGAAACTGGGAGTTCTGTTTAGACCGAGATTTTTTTTCCTCTTCTCAGTTCTCCACCTATACAAGTGGTCCTCAATCCTCCCTTCGTATGGAGTCACTCTCTCATATCTGGGAGAGCTATGGTTTCACCCAGCTTTTGGATAGGGTTGAGTCAAAGGCCACAAGACTTATAAGCTGTCCTGTACTTTCTAGTTCACTTGACCCTTTATATTTGAAGTGCGATGTTGGTGCTTTATCCCTTTTCTATAGGTACTGTAGCGGCAAGTGCTCGAGGGAATTTTCCACTCGCGTACCACCACCTTTACGACACCCTCGTAGCACAAGGGGTGCTGTGTCAGCACATGAGTTTTGTGTTGATATTAGTAACTCCAGACTAGTTCGCTGCGGTGCTTCTTTCTTTCCATGGCCACCGTGCACCTCTGTTCTGTGGGAATTCTCTTCGCATCATCTGTGTTTCCTACTTATTTTTATCTCCCTCACTTAAAAGCCTGCGTCTGTGCTCATCTGCGTAATTTGTGTTAGATGAATTTTTGAGGCGTTCAACACCCCCTCCTTGAATAGGGTTCTGCCCGTGAGCGGTGGTGACAACTGTAAAAAAAAAAAAAATAAAAGGTTCTAATAAGGAATTCCTCTAGCTAGCTGAAAACACACAAGAATGGCATCTCCGATGGTGAACCACTTATAGAATGCATTTAAATAACATAACAGGGGAGTTTGCTTGCTTGACAAAAAAAAAAAAAATTAAGATTCACAGAAGTGGAAACCGCGTTATCTGCAACCCCTGGCAACAGCATTGATAGTGACGATGGTGGCTTTTCAACAAATAAACCTACTGAAGATGAGGATTTGGATATGTTAGACTTTGATAAAGTTCATGGCCGAAATTGCATTGACATCTCATTCACCTTCAAAGGAATTACACCAAGGAACCTCATCATAAAAACTGAAGAGACAGTCATCAAGGAGCAAAAATAATTCAAATTTGCAATCTGTGAAAGAGGAGATGAGGCTCTAACGAAACATGGAGAATGCTTGCTACAGTACAAAAGAATCCTTTTATGTTGTGGATGAAAATGGGCCAAGGTTTTCATTATTATCAGCGCTTGCAGGCAAATAATTATCAGCACCTCCTTCATCAGTCGAGAGCGAGCGTATTTATAGTGTAGGTAGGAATGCAAACACCCCAAAAAAGGAACAGGCTCTCCGCGAATACTAGTGAAAGCTTAATGTTTTTGCATCAACAATTGTGAATTTTTGAATTTGATTACATAATAATATCTTATCTTTATCTTAAAAGTGAGTAATATATTATGTCATGTTTGAGTAAGAGCATTTTTTTTAATTTTATCTTTTCAGCTGATGAATTACTGAGGTCTCTTCTTTCATTATTTTTATTCTCTATATTTCAGCTAATTAAAGTTTTCTTGTAAATTGTAATCATGTTAAAACATAAAAGCTAGTAAGCTAAACTTTGTTAATACTTACTGGAAAAGGAAATGGAATATTTTTTTTAAAATAAGCACAAACATAAAAAAGTTATTAATTATTATTGTTGCATTTATTATTCCTTAAAGATACTATTTTAAATTTATAAAATAAATATACTGGTGCACAATACTAAATAATGAAATATAATGTGAATTATGAATTGTAATAAATATTAACTATCTTGAGTTGTCTAGGCAAGTACACAAATGTCTAATCTTATTACTGTGTATTTATTATATTAATTAAAGTATCGGTTCGGCACCTAAAAAAATAGAGTAATCGGTATCGGCCTCTTTTCTGGTATCGGTACATCCCTAATATATATATATAAGTTAGGACAAGTTAAGAACATAAGAACATAAGAAATATTGGGACAGTAAGAAGCCACATGGGCCTATCGAGACTGTCCAGTCAACCCACCTAACCAAACATGCTCTCCTGCAAATCCACAAAGCACCCTAAGGCTTGTCAAATTGCTGTAACCAAAAATCCACCAATTTGGCTAGTCAAAAAAAAAAATGATACATGTTACCCAAACCATCCACATATATTAGCATTAATAACTAATTATGGTCACACACTGGAGTAGCTATAACATTACTAACTACTATAAACTAAAAAACCAGCCAATTTGGCTTCATCTAAATATGACTATGTGATACCCAACCCATCCATATACCTATACAATCCTTTCTTAAGTGTTGCAATTGAGTTACACTCAACAACCTCCTGTGGCAAATCATCGAAAAATTTAACAACCCTATTGCTGGAAGAATACTTTTTAATATCAAGATGGCATGCTTTCTTCTTAATTTTCTTTGTTATGCCCTGGTCTCTATGCTCCCGTCCGTGCTCTACTAAAAGAATTTATGGGTCTCCGTATTATCAATAGATGTAAAAATTTTGTAGCCTTGTATCATTCCTCTCTAGAAAATCGCCTTTCTACAGAAAACATTTATAACTTATCTCCTTCAGCCTCTCCTCGTACTCTTACGCTTACCCCTCAAACACAACAGAACTCATCTTTGTGTGCGTCTATCGTTGCCCAAAAAAAAACTCTCTCCTAGCATATCAAGTCTTTCTTTAATTAAGGGCCCAAACTTGTGCCCCAATACTCTATTATTGGCCTAACATAAGCTATTATATAGTTTACTTATTACTTCCTTGCTCTTGTAAAAACACATTGCGATTTATTATGCCCAAGCATCTTATTAGCTTAATTTCTAGCTTCCAAACATGATTAGCTACTTTCAAAATTGCTGCTTAATAATCACACCTAAACTTTTTTCTTGTCCACAGACTCAAGCCAATTCCCCTTCATATCGTAGTTAAAACTTTTATTTGGTAACCTGGTAAGGAACCTTACACTTTTTAGTATTAAAAAATTCATTTCAACTTATCTGCCGCACCCAAGAGTTTATCAGACATCATGTTTGATACTTTATACACTCCCTCACTATTCCTAACTGAGTGGCCACTTTGGTTATTACATCAGCAAACTTAGAAACATTGCATTTAAGTCCCTGGTCTAAATCATTTATATATATGAGAAACAAGCAGTGCCCCAAAGCACCTGAACCCTGTGGGACAGCACTCTTCACTACATTTCCCATGATGACCTTATTGCCATTCAGTTGAACACACTGTTTTCTATTCCACAACCATTCTTTAATCCAATCCAACTATGTGCCACTGCCACCTTATACCACATTGCAATTCTTCTTCATCAGCCTTATGTGGGAACCTTACAAAAGCTTTGCTAAAGTCTAAAATATATAATTATCAACTGGTCTCCTTGGTCAATGCAGTCACTAATGAATTCCATAAATTCTAAAAAGTTTGTCTGCATGACTTACCCCTTTCTGAAAAACCCGGTGTAGGAGCTTCACAATACCCTTGTTATCTTCGAGATATGGTTCTATATGTGCTTTCACAACCTTTAAAACAAGAGATCTTAGGCTAATTTTGCTATAATAACCCAAATCTTCCTTACTATTCTTATAAACTAGGGCACAACTATGCCGTTTTTCCAGTCATCTGGTATCTCACCAAATGTTATAGATGGGCGCTAAAAAAATCAAATTACAAGTGCCTTTGCAAGCTGGTACTTACCCTCTTTCACAAAATTTCTACCATGTATACCCATAGGGCGCTGCAGCTTTCTTGGATCAAATATGGTCTATTTAAACGTCTAATAATCTTTTTACATCATAATTTAAAATTTGTAAATCTATTTCCTATAAGCAATCAAATCAAATAGTCTCCAAACTATTATCTATCTTTCCTCAGTAAACACTGAGGCAAAATAAGCATTGAAAAATGTTGACCAACTTCTTCATCTGAAACTAACTAAATTTTTCCATCACATTTTAATAGGCCACACCTATTGTCCCTATTCTTACTTTTAACATTTATTAAAAGCTAAGAAAACTTCTTCTAAGGTCCTTATTACTATTCCTTGCTATATTAATTTTCTGCCTCTCTCTTTGCCTTCTTATTGACTGGTTAAGTTTTTTTTCTATTTTGATTTCAAACTTTCTACTAAAAATTACAACCTTGAATATTTTAACTTTTTGCTCATTTCTACAATTGATTTTATCTCTTATCTCTCTATTTCCACCAAACAGGTTTTCTCTCGCCACCCTAATGGGTTTATTTTTAAAACAATTCATTAAAGTATTCATTAAAACTTGCTTAAAATGTTCCCATGATAAAAACAGTTTTTGGTCTTTAAACTCTTTATCCCAGTCATGTTATACTAAGGCATGTTCTCGTAATTTGTAAAATCGCCATTTCCGGAAAATCTAGGATTGCTTCCT
>JABUQX010064525.1:0-35265 GCA_015478945.1 Trachelipus rathkii | reverse complement strand
TTCAGCTAGCTTAAGGAATTCCTTATTAGAACCTTTTATTTATTTTTTTTTACAGTTGTCACCGCCGCTCACGGCAGAACCCAATTCAAGGAGTGAGTGTTGAACACCTCAAAAACCATCAACGCAAATTACGCAGATGAGCACAAGCGCAGCTTTTTAAAGTGAGGGAAATTAAATGGAGTAGGACACAGAAGATGGAGAGAATTCCACAGAACAGAGCGTGTCAGAAAAGAAAGAAGCACAGCACGCGAACCAGTCTGAGTTACTAACATAACACAAAAACTCAGTGCCGACACAGCACCCTCTTTTGCTTACGAGGGACGTCGTAAGGTGGTGGTACGCGAGTGGATATCCCGAGCACTTGCCTCTACAGTACCTATAGAAAAGGGATAAAGCACCAACATCGCGCCGCAAATATAAAGGGTCAAGTGAACTTGAAAGTACAGGGACAGTTTATTAAGTCTTGTTGCCTTTGACTCGACCCTATCCAAAAGCCGAATGAAACCAGAGCCCCCCACCCCCACAGATATGAGAGGCAGTACTCCATACAAGGGCGGATGGACCCTGTATAGGTGGAGTAAATGAGAAGAGGAAAAAAAGGTTCTCGCACATTCTAAACAGAACTCCCAGTTTCTTTGAGGCCGCCCCTAGCAACCGTTGTGATTTGAGGGTTTCAAAACATTTTTTTTGTATGTTAAGGCCAAGGAGTATATTGCAACAGGAGAAACGACGAGAATCGTCGAAAGAGATAGAAAGTTAGGAGAGAGAGAGAGAGATTTTGTAAGTAGAAGTGGGTTTTTAAAGAATTAAATTCACAGCTTGAGACGACCCAACCCTGAAATTCTATCCATATCAGCGAGAATATATCGGAAAGATTAATACGAGAGGCAATTCTAAAAGTAAAAGAGGGAGCAGAATTGATATGGGTTGAAGAATGAAGGGCAAGTCATCGGCATAGGAATCAGTAGGGTTAAAAGAGCAGTTGACGAGATTGCTAATAAAAAAAAAAGAAGGAAAAAAGTAGAAGATAAGACAGAAAAACTTCTGTAGGAACAACCACTATTACAGAAAAAGAAGAAGGTCCCCATCAAACAACACCGAAGACATTGAAGCGATTTTTGAAAGAAAGCAGACATTAAGTAAGGCAAAGAGAAGAAGAAAAACCCCAAAGGAGAGGAGCTGGGAGAGCAGTGACGGTTGCCATACCCGGTCAAATGCTATTGGATATGTCAAGCGCCACCCCACACAAGGTCTTCCGTAGTCCTAAGCGGCGGAAGAAAAACCCATAATCTGTTTAAATTAGGAAAAGTATATCGCCAATAGATCTTCGAGCACCGAAAGCCTACTGGTAATCGGAAAAGAAGGAAAGAGGATTCCAGCATAATGGACTAAGAAGTGAGAGTAAGAAGGGTTTCAAAGATCTTAGAAAGAATACAAGTGATAGCTATAGGGCGATATTAGAAGGATCAGGGCAGCATCATTTTTTCGAATTGGTTTGGACATATGCGCGCTTTCCAACACTGAGGGAAAGTGGCTATATTGAGGCATAGAGAATATGGTTGAACGAGGCGGGGATAGCACACGGAAGCACACTTCCTCAAAACTCGAGAGGAATGCCATCCCGGGCCCACCCGCCTTCCTAACGTTCATAGATTTCAGAGCTCATGCACCCGATGATATGCAATCTCAGGTAAAGCATGGGATTTCCTGAAAGGAGTAGGAAAAGGAAAACCAATGACAGAACCGTTGAGTTGAATTAGATGAAAAGAGAAAGCCAAAGAGATGATTGGCCTTTTCATTGTTGGTAGTATTAACAACAGAAATCATCAGAGGCGAATGAGAGAGGGAAAGGATGATTTACAGAAGTTGTTAGAGATGTTCTGGCAAGAGGCCAGAGAATTGCAGAGGATAACCAAGGAGAGTCAGCTCATCGTTAATGAAGTCCCTTTGCTCGTCGAAGAGTATCCCGCAACATTTTCTAGCTGAATGAAATTGGCAAGAGTGATAGGGAGAACGAGAAATTTTTCCACCAACCCGATAAGCATTGTCTCTAGCCTGAATGGCCAAGGAACAAGCACGATCGAACCATGGATTGAGGAGAAAAAGATTAGTCCAAGAAAGAAGGAATGACCTGCTCATCCCATTAACAATATACAGTTCCACTTTATTGGCCAGAATCTGAGCGTCTTAAGATCAAAGCAGTCATCAATTATAGTAGCGTAGAAGCAACCAATGCCCCCCAATCGGCACCGATCTCAAAGTGCCAGAAAAAACCCGCATGTAGCAGGATGAAGATTGAGAGAGAAAGTTATTAAAATAAGGTATTATAAGGTTGTGGTCCAGATTTACCGATAGGAGCGAAGGTTGGTGTATTTATAGAGAGAAGACTAGTGGTGAGTGAAACATAGGTCAGTTGTGTTCAAGAACCAGTTGGGACGATCCGGAAATGTGTGTAGGTTATTAAATCAGTTGCTCCAGATCGTGAGATACGAAGGATTCGGCTTTCTCCAACTAAATAAAGACGAGAGGAACCAACAATCAGTTTGTGTACATTGAAATACCTTAAATAGAGACTCAGATTTGGATGAGAAGATAAACAGTCTCGTGAGAAGTAGTAAGCGTAATCAAAAAAAGGCATGAATATCTGTTCTGTTAGGAACAGTAGCAGCAGCATAAGAATATTGTAGTAGAGAAGAGAAAGATTTTAAGCCACAGAACATTGAAGTTAGGAGATTCGAGACTTCTCAAGACGTGTTATAGGAGTGTTTATATTTACATTAGGCACATACTCCACCCTTCAAACGGAATTATAAAATAATTTATAGTTGAATATTAAAACGAGTTGAAGGATGAATTCTTAGCCATTCTGGGTCTCAGACAAGAGCATAAAATAGGTAGAGTTAGAGGTAGTATTCAATGGATGCAGAGTTAGAGTTGCCAAGCCACTGATGTTGGTAAAGTAAAAGAAAAAGCCACGCCTGTGGCAAAATTCTGCTATCATAACACTCACACGCCACACGCACACCGCCAATCACAAAAAAAAAAAAAAAAAAAAAAAAAAGACAGGAAACCAATAGACAAAAACCAAAAGGAGAAATGAGGAAAATTTATAAAAATTTATTTGTACGCTAAAACCTAATTTTAAAACGATAAACCCTATTTACAGCAAATATCTAAAATATGAATAATCCTGAAAGTTTAAAAACACCTCACGCACTCACACGCTCTCAGAATTGCGTACAAAAAAAAAATACTATATGTACTCTAAATAAATTTTCATTTATATATATATTTGAATATCAAGAGAAGAATTGAAGACAATAATGCTGACTCTTTAAATTTAGGAGTCTTTTATACTATCATATATATAACTAGTCATATAATAAAGTAATATATTATATTCAAGTATTATGGTAAGTAAAACATATATATAATATAATCAAAGTTATAATAAATATAGATAGATATATATATATATATCGGGAGATGAGCAGATACCAGAAAAGAGGCCGAAACCGATACTCTATGATACCAAAATGTTGTCGATACCGATCCGATACCAGATACTTTAATTAATATAATAAATACGACAGTAATATAGATAGAACATCTTGTGCTCAACTATGGCTACGGTCAAATCCTCAAAGATATATGCCGATATCCCTGTCACCAAACAATACTTAGTCATTAGTCATTTATATTTCATATTATTGTTTAATAAACATAATTATAAATTAAAACTAGTACATTTAGGATAAAATAATTTTCTAACATCAAATATTTAATTAATAACTTTCTCCGAACGTTTAGTAGATATATAGTTTTAAAAAAATATATCCATTTCCATATATATACAAGTAAGTATAAACAAGTTTAGCTAGACTAGTCTATTTACGGGTTCTTTTAACATTGAATTACAAGATTTACAAGATCGGGCTCTCTCATTATATACTAGCTTACAATAATCAAAGCAATAAAAATGAAATTGCAAAGCGAGACGCCATCTATTAATCAGCGAAACCGTTAAATAAAAAAACTCTCAAATACCATAGACATAAATAAAATACTCCTTTAGATTAAGAGATCATGCAATATCCAAATTCAAAAACTCTCACACAATTGTGATTGCCAAACAACATTAAGCTTTCACTCAGTAGATACCGATCTGGTGAGCCGGAGACTGTTCCATCTTATTTTCGGGTGACGGTGACTTTTACACCTCTCCTACCTACACTATACCATATACGACTCTCTTCTTCGAACTGTTGAAAGGATATAGGTGCTGATTAATTATTTGCTGCAAGCACTTGGATAATAATGATAAACCTTGGCCCTTCTTCATGCCACCGCATGAATAGGAATCTCTTCTGTTAGGCAGCTAATCTCATGTTTTCTGTAGAGCCTCATCTCCTCTTTCACAGACTGCAAATTTGAATTATCTCTTTTAGCTCCTTGATGACTGTCTCTTCAGTTATTTTCGATGAGTGAGGTTCCCTGGTGTGTTCCTTTGAAGGTGAATGAGATGTTAATGCAATTTCGGCCATGAACTTAAAAAAAAGTCTAACATATCCAAATCCTCATCTTCAGTAGGTGTATTTGCTGAAAAAATGACTTACCATCGTCACTATATCAGTGCTGTTGCCAGGGTTGCTGATAAGGCTGCTTCCACTTCTCTGTCTCTTTTCTTTTTTTTTATTTTTTCTTATTTCTTTGTTGCTGATGATCCTCGGTTATGCTATTTTTAATGCATTCTAGAAGTAGAGTTCCACCGTCGTGAAAGGTGCCATTCTTGTTGCGTTTCAGCTAGTCATTAAAGGGAATTCTACTTAATTAGAACCTTTTATTTATTTTTTTTTTTTTTTACAGTATTGTCACCGCCGCTCACGGGCAAAACCCTATTCAATAGAGTGTGAGTGTTGAACGCTCCTCAAAAATCCAATGAAACGCCAAATTACGCCAGATGAAGGCACAGACGCAGGCTTAAAGTGAGTGGAAAATTAAATTGAGTAATAAAAACACAGGATGATGAAGAGAATTCCATACAAGAAAACAGATATATATAGGGGCTAGGATAAAGAAAGTGAAGACACTCCGCAGTGTCAGAACCATCTGGAGTTACTAACATCAACACAAAACTCATGTGCCGACACAGTACCACTTGTGCTACGAAGGCGTCGTAAAGGTGGCGGTACGCGAGTGGATAGTTCCCTCTCGAGAGCACTTGCCTCTTATTTAACAGTACCTTATAGAAAATGTGATAAAAGCACCAACATCGCGCTCGAGCAAAATATAATAAGGGTCAAGTGAATTAGAAAGTACAGGACAGTTTATTAAAGTCTTTTTGGGCCTTTGACTCGACCCTATCCAAAAGCCGGTAATGAAACCAGAAGCCCCCGTACCCTCCCACTACATTATAGAGTTTAGCAGTACTCTTCATCTACAAGGTGCGGATTCGTGTATGACCCTATGTTTATATGTGTGAGTAACTGAGCCTAATACGATATATAGCAATAATTCAAGTCTCGACATGCTCGTAAACAGAACTCCCAGTTTCTTTGAGGCCCCGGCTCTAGTCAGACCTCCTGTTGATTTCGCGTTATCCTCAAACGATATTCTTTCTTTGTTTTATGTCAGAGCCTAAAGTAAGGACACGCTCTCTTATATTGTTGAAAACAGAAGAGACCGAGAAGATCAAAAAAGAGCAACACGGTCAGCAAAGAGATATGAAAGAGTTAAGGTGTCTTAGAGAGAGAGAGATTTGTAGAAGTGGTTTTTTAAAGATTATTAAAATTTCACAACTGCGTGTGAGACGAGACCTTCCTAAAATTCTTATCACAGTAAAAAAAAATACAGCGAGAAATAGAAAACGAAAGATTAAGACGAGAGGCATATTCTAGATAGATTAAAAGGGAGTGATGCAGAATGATATGAGTTGAAGAATGAAAAGTTGAGTCATCAGACATATGAGTGAAGATAGAGTTTAGATGTGCAGGTTCGAGACGTATCATTGATGAAAGAGAGCCTGAGAATAAAGATAGGGAGATGAAACATCAAGACCACTCTTTAAGGAACACTACTGGAGTTGAACAGAAAAAAAGAAGTAGCGTACCCAATCAACATACAGCCTAAAGCTACTTGAGCGATATTGGTGAAGAAGATAAGCTAGGTATATTAAGTATCTCATAAGTACGAAGAAGGAATATACCCTAAAGGAGGTGGTAGCTGTGTGAGAGCAGAGTACTGTGCCGATGCCAATACCGCGTTCAATTTGCTTTTTGGATTATGTCAAGACGCTTCACCACACAAGTCTCCCGTTAGTTCCCCTAAAGGGCGGAAAACCTTAAATCTGTTAAATAGGAAAGTATATCCCCCACTAGATCTCGAGCACCGAAAGCCCTACTGATCAGCAAGAAGGGAAAGAGATTCCAGATGACTAAGAAGTGAGAGTTGAGAAGGGTTTCAAAGATCTTTAGAAAGAATAAAGGTGAGAGCTATAGGGCGATAGTTAGAGGATCAGAGCAGCATCATTTTTTCGGATAGGATTGACATATGCATGCGACTTACCACAGCTGAGGTAATTAAAGTGCTAGTTTATTGAGGCAGCATCTTCCTCTAAAACTCTTGGTGAGAAGTTAATGCCATCGGGTACACCCGCTCTTCCTTCAACGTATTTTCATAGATCTTCAGTGGAAGCTCATCTCAGCCGACTATGGACATGACAAGAGTTAAAGGCAAACTATAGGACCACCTGTATTAGGCGAGTACAGAGCGTAGCGGAAGAGCGCAACGAAAGAAAATGACCAGGGAATTCGGTTCCTGAGGGGAATTAGAGGCAAAATAGGAGGCCAAAGAGATAGATTGGCCTTTTCAGTTGGAGTATTAAAACAGAATCATCAGAGCGAATAAGAGGAGGAAAAGGATGATTTAAAGAAAGTTGTTAGAGGATGGTTATGTGGCAAGACGAGCCAAGAAGAGAGTTATCTCAGCTCTAGAGAGAACACGAACGTGAGGTAGCGCATTTTCGTTTAATGAAATCCGCTTTGCTCTCGAAAGAAGAGCTCCGTGGCCAATATATTCCCGTGCAAAAACGATATATCTAGCTGAATGGAAATATCTCGGCCACAAGCTCTCTAGAAGAAGAAACAGAGAATTTTTCCACACCCGACCGGCACGCACTGTCTTAGCCTGAATGGCCAGAAAAAACAAGCACGATCGAACCATGTATTTTTTAGGAGATATAAAAAAGATTTAGTACAAGAAGGAATGAACCTGCTCGATATGCCCAAGTTGATTTAACAACTTACTTCTACCGGTTATTATACGGCCCACGGAATTGAAGCGTCTTAGAGTCAAAGCAGTCACTTCAATTATAGTTAGCCAGTAGAAGCAACGCAATGCCCCCCGATCCGGCCCGATCAAAAGTGCCAGAAAAAACCGCATATAGGGAGATGGATGAATGTTTGTGACATGATCGCGTAGATGTGGACAAAGTATTAAAAATTAAATTGAGTATAAGGTTGTGGGTCAGATTTACGATAGGAAGCGAGGTTGGTGTATTATAGAGAGGAAGGACTAGTGTCGTGAAACATAGGGTCAGGTAGTGTGTTCAAGAATTGGTGGGAACGATCCGGAATGTGTGTAGGTATTTAATCAGTTGCTCTCGCAGATCGTTCGCGAATATTGCTGACAATAGATTCGGCATTCTCTCCCAAGCATCATAACAGGCTACGAGAGGAATTCTAACAAAATTCTAGTCTCTTGAGACTCGATACATTGAAAATACCCCCTCAATTAAGAGAGACAAAACTCTCAGTGTTGGATGAGAAGATAATTATCAACAGTCCTCTGTTAATGTGTAGATTAAAGTTAGTAAGCAGGTACATCAAAAAAGGTCATTGAAAATCTGTTCTGTTAGAGAGAACACTTAGAAATAAAAAACAGAGCATAAGAATATTGTAGCTTAGAAGGGGTAGGAGCAATTTTCGCCACAACAGAATCATCGAATGTTGTAGGAGAGTCGGAGTTCCTCCGAAGACGTGTCTAATGAGGAGAATGTTTCAATAAATTTACCTCGGCACATTACTCCTCTACCCTTCAAACGAAATTATAAAATAAGTTAGTTGGATATATTAAACGAGTTGAAGGATGTTAATTCTTAGCCCATCTGACAGTACATACCGACAAGAGAGTCATATATAGATTAGGTTCTGTAGAGTTTAGGAGAGGTGGTATCCTGGAATCCTGAAGAGTTTCATGATTTCTGCAAAGCACATCTCATGTTGGTAAAGTCAAAAGAAATCCCCACCCCTGTGCAAATCTGCTATCACACACGCACACGCACACGCAATCACAAAAAAAACAAAACAAAAAAAAAACAACAGTTAAAACAGAATAAACAAAAACCAAAGGAGAAATAAGGAAAATTTATTCGTACGCGACGCTAAAACCTAAATTTTTAAAACGATAAAACCCTATTTACAGCAATATCTAAAATATGAATAATCCAGAAAGTTTATAAACACTCACGCACTCACAACAGTATTGACATGAATATACGACAAAAAAAAAATATTATTGATCAACTAAAAAAGTATAAGATAATCTGTATAAATTATATATTAATGGCTGTCCAAATATCCATAGGTAAATTTTACTGCTAAAGATCAAAGTTGGAGAAATAGCTAAAATTAAGTTAAAAGGATAATCGAGTAAGGAAAAAAAATTCATAAACTTGGCTTATATAGCTAATCTATATCGTAACTAGATTTATTATTGAATCTAAAAGTATCTCATAATTTTTCACCCAAAAAAGTAAGAAGTATTGGCTAAGTATCGGCCATTTTAACTGATACCGATACCGGTACCATCAAAAATGGCCGATACTTCCCGATACGATACTATCGGTACATCCCTATATTAATATATATTATATTAATAATATATTATATTTATATATATATATATATATATATATATATTAATTATATATATATATTAATAATATATATATATATATATATATATATTAATATAATATATATATATATATATATATATATATATATATTTAATATTTAATATATTATAATATATATTAATATATATATTTATATATATATATATTATGCAGATGGTGATTGATTTGGATTTGGAAGTTGTATTGTGAGAGGGTTTTATAAGTTCTCACAAGGGATTGGTAAAGGAGAAGCAGTAATATGATACCCTTATATAAGGGTATGAGAGATAAGGTAACTGTAGGATTTATAAGGGGAATTAGTTTATTGGAGTGTTAATAAGGATACGATATTTGCTTATAGTATTAATTTATTGATCGAAATGAGTGCGTCGAGTGATACTGAAAGGACTGATTGGTGAAGAACAAGGTTGAGTTTAGTGTAGATAATTCAAAAAAACCCTATATACTTGAACAACATTCCGCAGTAAGTATTAAATATGAGATGTTTCATGGTAAAGGCTATCTTTATTGAGAAAAAGAGATCAAGCTATGCAACTGATAATCAAAGCCGAGTGGGATTAGCAGACCTGAACAGAACCCCAGAGAATGGCAAAATACTCACAAAAACGGCCTTCCCAATACTAGAACTATCAGAAATTAGATTCACATCGGATTCCATGGTAGTGTTGTTAAAAGTGCTAAATAACTAGAATACGCATATAGGGTTTACATGCATATATGCACCCAGGAATATTTAAGGTGTTTAAACAAATTATTGTGCTTACAGGCCCACTTAGAAAAAGTTTAATAGAATAATGGAAGGGTGAGGAGATCCCAGAATGGTTCACAGTGTAGGTAGGAGAAACAACCTTATTACCAAAATCGAAGACAAAAGACTTCAGTAAATATAGAACAATAATCTTTCATTTAACAATGAATAAAATACTGGCTGAAGTGCTAAGATCAGGGATGCAGGACCATGTAACAAGCAACAAGATAATGAATGATGAGCGAGAAGAGTTCAGTTAGGGGTCGTACAGAACAAAGGAAGTTAAGAAAAAAAATGGTGGTGGAAAGCAACAGAAAGGAACAAAACAAATATTTTTCATTTTTTTTAAAGCCATTTTTTCATTTTTGTTTTGCCTTTGAGAACTTTATTTGTGGTCGAAATTTGGTGGAACAAACACTATATGAAAAAACTCGCCAAATCATTTCCCAATCTTGAATACAATTTGAAATAGGTTCATTGGAAAAAATATATCCTCATTTCCATCTTTCGATAAAACATCCTCAGAAAATAAGTTTTACACTTGGATAATGATGAATCATCCACCAAAAGACAAATCTGGCCCAGATATTCAAAATTTGCGTTAAAAATGGAAATAAATTTTAAGAACAATAGAGATTGTTATTCTAAAACAATATTGGAAAAGACACCCAGTTCTTTCTTTATGTATTTAATTGTATTTATTCTTTTATTTACAGGTAAAGATTTGGTTTGTTATAGGAACACCTAACGGCCTGAGATATTTTTATGTTATAACTTTCATTTAAATTAAGTTCACCATTATAAAAGCAATTTATAAAGTTTATCAATTACAACAAAAATTTTAATATAATCAACTCAAAATCTAAAGGTTATCAAACTGCTACAGTTAATTGAAATGTTTATGTTGTATATTATGCTGTGGATAAATATGAATCTATTTAGAATCTTTTAGATGTTATGTATTATTCAGTCATATTCAAGAAGGATGTCAGGTAAATAGACAATATAATTTTTATGAATATTAATTTACTGAACAATTTAATACTTTACTCTATCTCTAATATTTAAGGTAATTAGGTTACACTATCATCTTTGATATTTAGCTAATTTCTTTTTAATTTTTTTTATTTGTTTTTGCAGCTCTATTCGTGGCTAGAAGAAATTATGATTCATAAAATCAACAAAAAGACAAAAAGTAGTAATGAAACTAAAATTAATAGGGGATTATCTCCATGCGAACGCCTCGTATGGCGCAGTAGGACTGAGTCGCCGACTCTACATAATAGAGGAACCGCTGGTTCAAAATTCCTCCGCGTAAAACAGTGAGTTTTATCTACTGGGGGCAATGAAATTAAAACTCGATCTGACAACATGTTGGTGGCGGTGTTTGGATAAGCTGCCTATAAAGTTTCTATTTCACTTGTGGTCCCCCCCCCGTGTTACCCTCTTATAGGGGATAAAGCACGTTAAAAGGTAGTTTTTTTTTTTATTGCATGGTGATTCAATATCCATCCCATTATTTGTACTAGCACTAAATACCCTGAGCAATAACCATACCAACGGATACAGAATAAACCCAAAGAATGAAAAAAAAACTAAATACATAACGCATCTGTTTTATACGGACGACCTAAAACTAAACTCACGAAACAAAGAAGAAACTAAAAGGCAAGTTAAGAGTAGTCATCAAAAAATTCACATGGTATTAGAAAAATGAATTGGGACTAGGCTCAAGTGAGCTCTATTGAAATATTGGATTAAATTGAATATAGAGTAAAGTGTTATAGTGGATTGAAAAATATTATTAACTTAAACTAAGGACATATTAAAAGACCACAACTACAATATGTTAAGTATCAGAACTTCAAATACAAAATCCAGAGATGTGGAACATGGAGGAAGTAGTGGTGGTACCGGTAGTGATGGGTGTGTTAGGAACAATGAAACCTAGCCTCACTGCCCACCTAAAAAGATTCTTTATCAGAGTAACATCAGAAATATGTTTGGAAGTAGAAAGAAAGAGTCTAAGTATCATCAGGTTGGTGTTGGGTATGTAAAGGAGATCAAATATGTGTCAGCCTAAGACTCGAGGTTTGAGAACGTTTTGCACTGTTTAACACTTTAGGGGAGGATATAAGAAAAAATTTTATTAAAAAAAATAAATAAATAAATACTTTACACGTTCTGAACACAGCTATGAACATAGCGATTTTTATCTGTATTAACAAATGTAACTTTAGCCTTCTTTCTCGATTTTAATCATAGTCACACTCAGAACATTTAATAACTTTTTTCTCCTCCTTTAAAAAAGTACCAACCATCCTCAAACCTAAAGTCAAAGGCTGGCAAATGGAACATAATTATTCCCTCCTCTACATACCCACCATCAACCTAATGATGCCAAGACTCTTCTTTACCACCTCCAAACATATTTCAGATGCTGTTACTCTAATCGAGAGTCTTCCTAAGTGGGCGATCAGGTTAGATTGCAATTCCCAAAGCTCCCACCAACCTTGCTATCACTATCACTTCAAAAACTTCATTTGAGTTTACATTCAAAGCTGCAATGATCGAATTTAAACTTCTGTGTGACTTCAAATGAAGTTCCAACTCACCTTTTTCATGATTTTTCAAATCTTTGTTTATAATCTTTTGCTTCTTTCTTCTTGGCGAGTGAGGTTCGATTGTTAAAGGGTTTTCTATTTTGAGTCCGTCATTTTTCTCTTCACTACTCTGAGTCTACAAAAATAAAAAAGGAAAATGATGTCACTAAAAACATGAGTATAATAACTTTTTATTGAATAACTTTTAGTAAAAATAAAACTTACAAATTTAAAACAAATGAAATTAATGAATCTATTCCAGCCAAATAATAATAAGTTAGTGGGGGGGTTGGATGGAGAGGAAGGTGATAAGGAAGGAAGTTTGTAGAATTAAGAGTGAGAAGTTAGATGAACAAGGTAATAAGGACAAGTATTTAAGAGTACTTGCAAGTAAATCAGTTGAAAGTAAACAAGTTGAAAGTGAACAAATCTGGAAGCAAATGAAGGAAGCGGTTGTTAATGATGTAAAAGAAGTATGTGGATGTGCTAAAGTAGGGAGTAAGAATGTTAATAGTGAGTGGTGGAATGAAATGATGCAAGCAGTTAAAAGTAAAAAAAAAAGAAGCATAGTTGAATGTACTAAAGCCAATGATGAGGTTTCAAAAGAAAGATGTTTGGAATTAAATGAGGAGGAAAAAAGGAATACTAAAAGATGCATACGAGGGAGAGAGGGGGAGGAAAAAAAAAGAGGTAAATGAACAGTTTGGAAGGAGGATGAATGGAGACTTGCAAGGGAATAGAAAGCTCTTCTGAAAGGAAGCACGAAAGGTTAAGAATGAGAATATAGGGATATCTGCTTAGAATAATGAATAGGGATGGTGCTTTCAGTAACTGATGAAAATCGTAACCTGTGAGGGGAGTGTGGAGGGAACACTTTTAAAATCTTCATAACATTGGCAGTAATAAAGAGGTGATAGTGAATGTGTGTGGGTTTGATGGTGCAAGAAAGAAAAGATATTTTGGGGATGAGGTCATTAGTAAGGAGGTAATAGATGGAGTGAAAGTTGAAGAATGGCAAATCTGCAGGTATTGATGAAATTACTTGTGAAATGATCATGAACGGAGGCGAGATGATGATTGATTGGATTTGGAAGTTGTGTAACAAAGCGTTTATGGAGGGTATAGCTCCGAGGGATTGGAGGAGAAGCAGTAATAGTACCCTTATATAAAGGGTAGGGAGAGAAGGGTAACTGTTTGGAATCTATAGGGAATTAGTTTAATTAGTTTGTAGGGAAAGAATAATGCTGGTATTTTTTAGGTCGAAAAAGTGCGTCGTGGGATGCAAGGAATGATTCTTGAAAACACAAGTGCGTTAGAAGTTAGCTAGGGAATATGTGGATTAATTATTACGTTGAAACAAAATGATTGAGAAAATGTGGGGGAAGAAGAGAAAAATTGTATTTAGTTTTATGGATTTGAACAGGCGTACGATAGGGATTAAAGGAGGGAAGCTCTATGCAGGTGCAAGTGATATATGTTTTGGTGGTAAGCTTATAGATGGAATCAAAAGAATGTGATTGACGATAGTGAAGCGTGTGTAAAAATAAATGAAGTCTAAAGTTTTTTTAAAATATTAATACGAGAGCAGAGATGTGTTAGGTCTCCTTAGTTATTCTATTTGTAAATGGATGGGGTTATGAAAGAATTGAGGGGTGGGGTGGCAGGAGATGTGTAGAAATGATGGAGAATTGGGAGTGGTGGAGTGCTCTGCCTATTATTGCGCATATTTGGTTTGCGTGGGCGAATCTGATTTAAGTTTGAAAAGGATTGGTAGAGAGATTTTGGAGAGTGTGTAAAAGGAGGGTTTGAAGTAAAGTAGATAGAGTAAGGTTATGGTTGTGAGGACAATGCTAAGAGTGAAATTATGTTAAATGGTGAGGCAGCATTGGAACAAGTGTGAGTTTAAATATTAGGAATATATGTTGGAGGAAAAGGGAGGATGATGAAGATTGTAGCAGGAAGTTGTGAATGGCAGGAAGTGGCTGGTGAAATTAAATCGTTGGGATGTTAGGGGACTAAGTCTTGAGTGCGCTAGGGTCTTACATGAGGATATGTTTTTTATCTGTGTTATGTATAGTAGTGAGACTAATGTCTGTAATAGAAGAGGTATAGATCAAAAGTTCATGTGTTAGAATGGGACAAATTTAGGGGTTTGTTAGTTTGAAGATTGACTTAAAATGAGGAATGAGTAAGGTTGGTGGTGTGAGAAAGGTAATAGAGAATAAATGAAAGTACGTTGAGATGGTTTGGAAATGTGGAAAGGATATAATAGGCGGTTGGTTAAGTGGATGTACAGCTGAGTGAGTGTCCTGGAGAACTAGGACCGGCTTGTGAGAAGACGAAGAAAGTCGGGTGAGTCAGCCAAAGGAATGCTAGAGAGAGAAACGAGAGTTGCAGAGGCGAGAGACAAGGTGCTAAAGAAGTGAAATGGCGGGTTTTGTTGGGGGGATGGTTGTGCCACCGAGGCACATAGGTGAACCCACATTGGACGAGATGCATATTAGGGTCCGTCGCCGGTCCGTGAAGCTCCAGAGTTAATTTTCTGACTGCAACGAGTCCTCCCGAAAAAGTATAAAGGGGGCGGTAAGACTGGGCTTTCTTTTCGACTGCTCTTATTCTTCTCCTATTTTCTGTTCCGGTAACATGTTACGCACTTACCCCAGTTCTGAGGAAAGACGAATGGGATGAGGATAATGATAATAATAAATAATAAATAATATGGCAGTATATAGTTCGTGGTATTGGAGGAGAGCAGTAATGGCACCCTTACGTGCCTTATAAGTGGAACTGTAGGAACTATAAGAGAATTAGATTATTGAATGCTGTAGGGAAGATATATGCTGGTATTTTGATGGAGGTGGCGTTGAGAGACTGAGGGACTGATTGCGAAGAAAATGGCACTCTAGAAGTGGTAAGATGATGTTGTAGATCAAATTTCACATTGAAAAAACATGATTGAGGAAAATGCGACGCAATAAACTTTGGATTTTAGGCTTTCTATTATGGACTCTCGTTGAAAGCAGCGCTTATGACAGGGGATTAAATAAGGCGGAAGGCTTCTGTACGGCTGCAGATGTTCATGTCGATTAGCTATTAGCGGTAATAATGACACTCAAAAATCGTAATGCTAGTGACAATAATACCTTAGACCTACCCTGAGCTCAAGTGTTCTGACGCGAGCTCGGCTCACAATTTACCGCATCCCCACCACCGGCGCCAGCCCCACCTTCAACCACATGTCTCTCAGCCACTACCCACGATCCCCCCCCCCTAACATGATCTCAAAAATTCACTTCACCACTCACCCCCTGCTCTCTATAGCAAACACCCAACTCTACTCGGCACACTAATCTGACAAACCCTATTCAGCAACCGACCCTTCTCCGCTATGCTAACAAGAGCTCACTTCCACAAGCCCTTTCCGCTGAATCTCCAAACCCAGCGCCTCCATCCCATCTATCCACATCCTCCAACCCTCGCCTACACTGCCCAGACCCAACACATACCCTACTTACTCCGCCGTACCTCTCCTTCTCTGATCATCAATCGCTACAAAAACATAAGGTAATTACTGCACCATAATATGTACTCTACGACCTCCTTATATCCCAATCACGATAACTGAAAGAGGAAAGCCCAAAGATGTGTACATTTATCTGACCTCCTAAGCAAGCACTTCATACCACTTCTGCTATATCAATCGAAGATGTTCACTCCTACACTGTTACGATGCCAAGATACAAATCAAATAGGCTCAACGAACAGTCGCAATCGGAAGTATTAGGAATGATGGAGAATGGAAGAGCGTGGAGGGTGTCCTGCTTATTGTACGCGGGTGATTTGGTTTTGTGTGGCAAATCTGAGAAGTTTGAGCGAGAATTGGTAGAGGGTTGGCAAGATGTGTAAAAGACAGATTTAAAGTAAAGAGATAGAGGGTAAGTACTGATAATGATGAGGAGTCCGCCTGTGTGGATCAGAGTTAGATGGTGAGCAATTGGAACAAGTATATGAGTATAAATATTTAGGATATATGTTCGATGAAAAGGGAATGGATGAGGCAGAGTGTAATAGTAAAGCTGGAATGGTAGGAAGGTGGTGGTGCAATTAAATCCTTGGTGGGATGTAAGGACTAAGTCTTGAGTGCGCTAGGGTCTTACATGAGGGTATGTTGTTACCTGTGTTAATGTATGATTGAAAGTGAAAGTTGTGAACCTATAGTTTGAAATAAGAGGTATAGATCTAAGGTACAATGTGTTCAGATGGACAATCCTAGGGGGGCGTGCAAGGTGCGAGAAGAATTGATAAAATGACAAATAAACCCATTAGTGAGAGAATATACGAGAGTACATTGAGATTGCTTTGTCACATGGACAAGAATGAGAGATAGTCAGTTGGTTAATCAGATGTAAAGTGGCGGGCGTTGGAATCGCGACCAGCTGGGAGGACCGAAGAAAAAGTGGATGAGTCGGAAAGGAATGTCTGAAGGAAAGGAATGTGAGTTTGGCAGAGGCGAGAAGAAATGTGCATAATAGGAGTGAATGGTGGGGTTTTGTGAGGGGATATGGTGGTTGAACCCCACATTGACGAGATACCACAGTGCAGTCCGTTGCAGTCTCGTGAAACCCTAGAGTGAATTTTTCTGACTGCGACGAGTTCTCAATTAAGGATATAGAGTAGACGGTAAGGCAAGACTTGCGTCATGTTCTACTATTTTTCCGTTTCTGGTGTATGTTGCACACCCCACCCCTAAACTGGGGAAAGGAGGTAGATAATATGATAATAATTGATGATAATAATTTTGATAATAATAATATATAATAATAATAATAATAATAATAATAATAATTAATAATTAATAATAATAAATAATAATAATAATATAATAATTAATATTTAATTAATATGTGAGAAAAGCAGAAAAAAGATTGAAAAATTATTATTGTATAAAATCAATCAGTAAATGACGGTCTTAAGGTAAATGATAATAAATAGATAATTTTGAGGTATAATACATTTTTAGTTTATTAATTATAAGTAAACCTGCAATGAGGTTTTTTTATCTATTATCTCTCTCTATATTTTGATTTTATGAGTATAGGTCAATATCTGAATTGCTATTTATATTTTTATATTATATTTTATAAATATATAAATCTCTGTATTAGAAGTATATTGTTAGTTATTAAAATTTTGCATGAATATAAAATAATAACAAATTGTGGATGGTATTAGAAGGGTGAAAGAGTCACTCCCCAATGGCTTAAACTATAGCTGTTAAACTACACAGGAGGTATTGATGGCAATAAGATTTTAGAATATGAGAGAAATATGTTTTATGGTGAAAACAAAAAAAAAAATTATAAAATTTTTCCGCAAATAAAAAATTTATTGCCAGAATCTCCGTAACTCACTCTCATTGCTGATTTTTAGAAAAGGATCTTATCTTGAACAGAAGGGAGTATAAGATTTCAAAGAAATGGTCGAGAAACCTCCCAAAATTGCGACCCTTGTAACTTTGAAACTAAAAGTCCATTTTTTGATCAATTACGAGTTAAAATAAGTAATTTATGAAAATAATAAGTTTTACATATAGGAGAATTCTATTCAAAGTTCATAAGGGAAACACAAGGTAAAACAGAACCTTTGAATCTTAGTTATTACCAGACTTTCTGGTCCTAATATCAAAAATTTTTGTTCAATACGTTGATCAGTTTCTCAAATATTCCTCAAATAATTAATAGGTTCGTCTTTTACTTTAAATCTCATCTTTTGACATGTATGAGTGAGGAAATTGATTTTCTGTGAAAGGATAAATTTGTAAATGATAACTTTTATTTTGCAATATAATAATATAATAATATATAATAATATAAAATAAATAATAATAATAATATTTAATTAATAATTCCTTACCGAACTTCGCTACCAACATGAATTATTTTTCAAGCTTTGACAATTGTTCGACATTCTTTCTGAGCTTTCTAAGGTTTTCATCTTTAATTTTCAACTCACTTTAACATCAATAATAACAATTAAATTGGTCACTATTTGTAAATCTTACATTACTTAATCTGATTGCAACAAAACATTTCATGCTTGATAAAACAATAATAGTGTTTATAATACATCGTTTATTGAAAGGTCCTTAAATTTTTCCAAGAGATTGTGTAATGAGGGGGTTTAAAATTATAGCCTATTACATATGATTCCCCACTCATCCCATTATCAAATTCGCAGATATTGGTTTGTATTTTAATTTGGTTTTCATGATCAAAAAAGGCTGGAGATGCCAGCCTTAATGTGCTTAAATTTGTAAATGTATTTTCCATTCTTCAAAAAAAAAAAAAAAAAAAAAAAAAAAAAATAAAAAAAATCTTACATTACTCAATCATGTAATATTAAATTTACATATTTCTGGTGAACTTTTCAAAAAGCCAGGTCTCTTTGCTCCACAAACAATCGTAGGACTAGTAGGCTAAAGACATTGACCTATTGGAGTTGAGGAAAAGATAAGGTTGGGTGTAGGTTAAATGAAAGTGATCGCACCAGGATAGTTGTTAGAGATTAAGGGGATATTGATCGAGGATTGATTATGTGTGAAGAATAGGAGAGAGGGAGATATGCAGTCCAGAGGGATGAAGCATTCTCTGGTCAGTTGTGTCAACTGTGTTCCAGGGATTGAATGTGATGAATCTTAGCCATCATTCAAGGCCCATTTATATCTAAATGAGATCTTGAATAAATAATGGAGAATATAGGGGATTTGTTATCTGAGAAAAATTTAATTAACTGTGAGAGATAAATTTGAAAAACTTTTGATAAGAAAAAGTGTGAGATCTTAATTCATTGGTGGTAGCCAGATAGATTGTAAAAGTAAATATATAAGGAATAATATTAATGGAAAATATTATCAATAACTATTACTAAATCTAATAATATTCTTCTAGTTTATAGCTAGAACACTATCAAATATCATGGTCAAACTGGAAAAAATGCAGATGAGGAGAGGTAGTCAGTATCTGAAACTGAAGGAGATAACTCCATTGTTTAAAAAAAAATAAAAAATTATATTTTGAACAAAAATGAAAGTAAAAATTTTGTCCAAATTTTTATGAAAAAATAAAAATAATTTTGTGGCCTTGTAAACACATAAGGATAATTGAGTCCGGTGGTGAAATCGACAATTTGGAAACTGCTTAAGTGTCCTGAAAAGATAAGTTAGATACTAAGTTAATATCTCATCAAAATAACTAATTTAATAACTTTGGAGATGAGATAGAAGAACGAAAACCGTTATGATATGACAAATAAGACTTAATAAATCTAGAAATAAAAGATACATTAGTATATGAACTAATGACGAATAATTTCGGTAAAAATATTGGCGTCTTCTATATATATATAAATATAATTTTTTTATATAATATATATATATATATATATATATATAATATATATATATATATATATATATATATATATATATAATATATTTATTTATATTATATATATATTATGGATGGGACGATTATGATTTTGCAGATGACGATGATGATGACGATTAGAGCAAATTTTGCCGCATGACGAATGACATGAGATGACGATTGACGATATAATTGAAAACCTATTTTAAAAATCTCTCTCTTTCTCCTCTCTCTCTCTCTATATATAATATATTATATATATATATAATATATATATATATATATATATATATATATATATATATATATATATATTATAGATATAATATTATTATATATAATACATATATTATATATAGGGCTGTAGACAGGGGGTCAGGGGTTCAACCTTCCGAAATTTTAGCGAACAAAATTTTTGATTCCTTAAGTCTCTTAATAATAATTAATAATAATAATCAATAATAAAATAATCAATAATAATAATAATAAAATAATATATAGCTTAATCAATGAAAATGAGGAGACATATTTATGGTCCGTTAACAATTTCAGAAGAAAAATGTCTGTTCCCCATACATGTTAAAATATTTAGAGCAGGGACTTAAATGTAAGTTTCAAGTTGCACTGATGATAGCAACATTGCAACCCAGTAATAATATGACATGGATGTAATAAAGATTTAAAGATAAGGAGGGAGCTGTAATCGTTGATGGATGAACAGGTTCATTCCTTCTTCACGCTAAATTTTTTTCCTCATTAATTCCTTCTAAAATCTTTAAATCTTTCTTTCCTCCACTAATCATGTCGATCTGCTTTTCTTGGCCATTCAGGCGTAGAGGACAGTGATATTCAGGGGTGGAAAAATTCTTTTCTCCTATCACTCGCGCTAATTTTCATTCAGCTAAGAATCGCTGCAGAGATACTCTTCACGAGCAAAGCGGGCTTTCATCAAAAGGAAAGTGGCTAAACCTCCTTGGTATCTCTCATGACAAATTCTTTCATCTTGGAATTCTGTAAAATCTTGCCTTTCCTCCTCTTATTTCATCTGATATTTGTGTTGCAATTCCCAACGGAAAAAGGTATAATCTTTCGCCCTCGCTCAATATATTCTCTATGTCTCAAATAATAGCCACTTTCCTCAGTGTTGGAAGCGGGCACATGTCCAACTATTCCGAAAAAAGGAAGCGCTCTGATCCTTCTAACTATCGCCCTGTAGCTTCTACTTGTTTCTATCTAAGATCTTGAACCCTTCTCAACTCACTTCTTGAATCATCTGGAATCATTCCGATCGCAGTACGGCTCTCGTTGCACGAAGTCTACTGACGATATACATTTCTATCTAACCGATTTATGCTTTTTCGCTCTTAGGAACTACGGGGAACTTGCGTGGTGGCGCTTGACATATCCAAAGCATTTGATCCGGATATGGCACGCGTTCTCACTGCTCTCCAAGTCCCTCCTTTGGGTTCTCCATTCTCTTTGCTTATTATGTCTAGCTTTCTTTTCAAATCGTCAATATCGCTGTTGTTGATGGGGCGAATTCTTCTTCTTTTCTGTCATTAGTATCGTTAATATATATCTTTCTTTATCTATCTCTTTTTCCCAAGATTGGGAGTAAGGTTGCGCTACAACATCGGAAAAGAAATGCAGTAGGAGAACATGACAAACGTCGAAAAGAGAAAGCCCCAGCCTTTACGTCCCTTCATGTACCATTGAATTAGTAGACCTCGTCGCAATCAGAAATCCACCCTAAGCGTCATGGACCGCGACGAATCACACCTATTGTAAGGTCGTCAGTGTAGGGTAATTCCTGGGCCCAAGTGGGCCACAACATACCCTTAAACACCCCGCCATTCTTCCTATCATGCACTTCTTTCTCGCCTCTGCCAAAACTCAAATTTCTCTCTGCAAACATTTCCTTTTTACTGACTCAATCACTTTTCTTCGGTCTCCAAAACCGGTTACGGTTCCAACTCACTCAACCACTATACCACCTTTAACAGCCGAATTACATATCCTTTCCAATGACCAAACATTCAACATACTCTGCATTTATCTCTCGTTTACCCTTTCTTCACACCACACACTCCTTATAAAATGTTCATCCTCATTTTATTCAATTCTTCTCACACCTAGCACGCCCCCTAAGATTGTCCATACTGAAACACATGAACTTTAGATCTATACTTCTTATTCAGACCATAGTCCATCCATATACAATAACACAGGTAACAACAACCCTCATACAAGTCCCCTAGGCACTCCAGACTCAAGTGCTTTTTACATTCACAACGATTTAATTGCACCAACGCCTCCTTACCATTCACAACTTTCTACCTATACCTTCATGCATTACCGTTCCATTCTCATCAACACATATCCAAAAATTTAAATAGACACTCGTTCAGCTAGCTCACATCTAACTAAATTCACACTGAGGGCTAATCCTCACTCATAACCATAACCTTATCTTATCTACGCTTACTTTCAGGCCCTCCTTTTACATACCATGCCAAATCTCTCTACCAATCCTCTCAAACTCTCTTTCAAGATTCACCACACAAAACGAATCATCCAATAATATATATATAATATAATATATATAATATATATATATATATATATAGTATATAATATATATATATATATATATAATTATTATTATTTTATATTTATTATTATTATATTATTATATTTTATTCATTTTATTATATATTATTATATTATTATATATTATTATATTGATTTTATAATACTGTATTTCAAAATACTTATATATTGTTCAACTTAATCGCAAAATAATCGGCAGAAAAGCCACGATTGACGATGAGATTGAAAAAAAATATGCGATTTTTTGCCGAATGCACAGATGACGATGACGATTGATCGTCCCAATCACTAATATATATATATATATATATATATTTACCACCTGTTTCTTATTTCTTTATTACAGGGGGTCAGGTTAATATGTACCGTATTACCTTCTGGAATAGGCATCCGATGGCGAAGGATTGCAAGGAGAACGGCAGGAGACACTTTCATCACAAAATATCAAGAAAAAATCTTTATATGTAGAAAATGGATATGGAGGATGCTCAAAATAAGAAAACGTTCCTTTTTAAACTTTACTATATCATTGTATGCATTTGAATAATATATGCCCTTCTTAAATAAAATGAATATTTGAAATCTAGTTCAGATATTTCCTTACAAAAAAAATTAATAATCTTCAAACTTTTGTTAGAGTCATAAATCCTTAAAAATAGTTTCGAATAATAATCTTCTTATAAACAATATCTTCTTATAGTATAATATGCAAAATATAATATACAAATGTAGCTTATATAAATAAGTCTTAAAAATATTTTTACAAATCGATGAAAGAGAGAGCCTTTTTATATATATATTAACAAATCAAGCACTTGAGGCACTGTCAGAATAATGTTTTTATGCATCGACAATTTACCTGAATAAATCTGGAGAATAATTCTGGAGACATAGAATTGATACGATCAGAATAAATATTATTAAAATATAAATCAATATCGGAGACAACGTAGATGCATAATATAAATCTGTACAAAATTATAAGAAATCTTAAGAATACACAGTTTGTTTCACTTCTTATAGAACATTCACAGTTTATGATTAATAAAATAGCAACGCTTTTCTGCGTGCGACGAGGATTAAATATGGAGATTATGAGAATCAAATTTATTCACTTGCAAGAATAAATAACAGTAACATAAATGTGAAACTTCTTATTTAGTAGTAATTAGACGTTAAATGTTAATCTTAAAAAAACTATTTATAATAATTCACAACAAGAAAACTTGTAAACAATGTCACTGTGGCTTAGCATAATGCATAGAAAATCACAGACTTATCTGAACTCTCACCGCTCACTCAGCAGACACAACACACATCTGGCTCAGAACAAGGCTCTACGAAGACACTCACGATATACGGTACAAGTCGCTTTTATAATATATACAAGACAAACTCAGTTTAATTGCATTGGAATCTATCGCGACTCAATAATAACTTTATACAAGAAAAACTTAAATATCGTAATTACATTTGTTTTTAAAAGCTTCTTACGAATAAATATATGTTGTTATATATTTATTCCGTAAATATATATATATATATATATATATATATATATATATATATTAATATACTTATATATATATATATATATAAATATATATATATATATATATATATATAATATATATAATATATATATATATATATACGTATATATCATATATATATATATATATATATATCTATAATATTATATTATATAAATATAATTTATAACATATACTACTATATATATATAATATATATATATATATATATATATATATATATATGATTATACTATATAATAATATATATATACCATAAAGGGGTAATTGTCCATGGGGAATTTGGCCATGTGACATACTGGTATATAGCCACTGCCATTAAAAAATCTTTTATTCATATTTCTATTTTAGTATTTGATAATAGATGATAGTATTAGATATTAGATGATAGTATTAGATAGTAGATGATAGTATTTGATAGTAGATGATAGTATTAGATAGTAGATGATAGTATTAGATAGTAGATGATAGTATTAGATAGTAGATGATAGTAAATAACTATTTTCGTAAAATTTATTTTATTTAAAATTGGAAACTATGAAAATATTTTAAAATATTTTGATGTCTCCATTAATATTGAGGAATTTTTATATTACGAATGTCATTTAAAATTTTGGTATTATAAAGGGTTCCTTGAAGGAGTCTTATTTCTCGGGTGTACATTTATTATTTAGAATACACACACACTTGAAACACACAGGCTGTGTGAGGAAGGTTATGTAGTCATTAGATTTTGAAGGAGGAAATTTTGCATATTAAAATCTATATCAAAAATTTGCTACAATAAACTTATACAAAATTTAATTTTTGCCATTTTTTTTCAGGAAAATGATCTGCAATTACAAGAACAAAAGCAACTCTATCCTTGATTGCAATGAAGAGGACATGGTTAGAGCTTTGATGGATATCCAAGATGGCAAATCTATACAGGAGGCTGCAAGGCAATACCAAATTCCAAGGGCAACCATACAAAGTAGGTTGAAAGGTAGGTCGCAATCCCCTAGAAAAAAGGGAACAAAGCCTGCTCTCCTTAGAAATGAGGAGATGGACCTAGCTTTAAATCTTATGGTTTGGCCTTTGATGTACAGCAATTGCAAGTTTTTGTCAAGTAGCTACTACCTTGATAGTGCACATAGGAATGTTGCGGTATCTTTACAGACAATAAACTGGGAATTGAGTGGGTCAGGGGCTTTTTAAAGAGGCAAGAAGATATTTTGACAAATTGCATGTGTCAAAATATCACTAGAAAAAGAGCAGCCGCAAACAAGGGAATAGTTAAGGAATACTTTCAGCAACTTGAGATCACTCTAAAGGATGTTTCATCCAAAAAATATAGTCAATTATGATAAGACGAATCTAACTGATAATCCAAAGGGGAAAGTACAAATATTTAGGAGGGGTGCAAAGCTTGCAGAAAGGGTTTTAAACCCATCAAAGAGTACCATGTCTATTATGAATGCTGTAACAGCAACAGGAAAATTCCTTGCCCCCACTGTCATCTACAGGGTCGAAAGAATGCAGGAATGCAGGACTCTTTGTATTGGGTGGTCCAGTAGATGCCCGATATGGGAGAATATCCACTGGGTGATTTGACTCAGAGTCATTCCATGACTGGTTCAAGTCAGTTTATTTACATTATATTAGATCTTCACCTAAGGTATTGATAGGAGATATTCTCCCTTCCCATATTAATATTAAAATCATAAAGGAATGCATTGAAAGCAAAGATTGAATACGTTTCCTTCCGGCAAATTCTACCCATCATTTACAACCATTAGATGTGGCAGTGTTTGCTGTCTTAAAGAAAGAGTGGAATAAGGTGCTACTTAAGTGAAAGCTTGGTGAGGGAAAACATTACATCATTTTGCCTAAAAATTTATTCCCTTCCTTTCTCCTGAAATTAATGAAAAGCATGGATGATCAGTAGAAACCTCTTGCTTTAGCTGGCTTTAAAACGTGTGGGACATTCCCTTTCAATCTTGAAGCAGCCCTTGAAAAAGTCCGGAAAACACCTCAACACTCCACTCCAGTAAGTCTAGCAATCATTTCATACCTTCAAGACCAAAGACAAAGCAATATACCTGTAAAAAAGAGAAGAGGTCGCTATGTCAATTTGAAAGCAGGCCAAAGTATAGAACTGACCAACATTCTGGAAGCATCTACATCAACCCACAAAACAGTGAAAGAACCTACCATAAAGAAATTGCATTTCCAAAGACAAGGAGAAACTAGTCATAAAGTGGTTACTAGTGAAAATAGAGACAGTGACTCAGTGTTTATGTGCAAATGTTGAAAAACTGAAAGAAGTGTACAATAGATAGAACTGTTTTAACAGAAAATGTTTCAAATGTGTTTTATATAGCCAAACTGCTTGAAAAAATCAATATTGATTAGAGTGTGCAATATTATTGAAAAACCATCTTTTGATAAATTAGGTGGGAATATCTTGGAGTTCAAACTACCAAATGTTACAGACATTCACCTCACTAATGAAGAATCATTCATTGTTAAGTGTCAAGTAAAAAAGTAACAAAAAATAAAATATATTCTAGGAAAAATGTTTTTGGAGGTTGAAATTTAAGATAGATTAAATTTTTTTTTTTTTTTAAATGGTACACCTAACTTTTCATTTCATTTCCAGCATTAGTTTTTTTTTTAAATAAGTTGAATTCATGATTTTTCAAACCTTAAATTGGATATTCATTTTAAAAATAATATATATATATATAAATATTTAGATAAACATAAATCTCTAGTTATAATATATAATATATATATATATATAATATATATTATGATAAATATATATATATTTATATAATATAATATGGCAAATTTGTAGAAATGTACATGGACTACGGTACATTAATAACCTAACCTCAACACCTAAATTAATTATTCATTATTAACCAGTTTGATGATCAGGAAACTTGGGTTCTGTTTTATGCTAGCCTTGTGAGGTGTTGACTATATCCTCACTAGTCACAGTAAAGTTTCTACAAATTTCAAAACTAATAAAAATATTTATGAAATTGTTATTTTGGAAAGAATCTAATAATTTACAAATAATATATATATGTATATATATTATAAAATTTGCAACTGTGTTCACTTTTAACTATGACAAGGGTTTATGAATTTTTGCAAAATGATGCTTTTGAAAAAAAATGATTTTTTTAGTTTAGGTTAATCTCAACTATTACATAATAATAATAATAATAATAATAATATAATAATAATAATAATAATAATAATATAATTACCCAGAGGGTTGTCACCCAGATTTTTTACTCAAAAAAATATAATTGAAGTGAGATGTCAAATATACATGTCATCAGGAAAAAAAAGTTACAGCTGCTCAAGTTATTAAAAATCTCATAGGTTCTTATAATTTTTTTTTTTTTGAAACCACAGGATATAGGCTACTCTTGTTAAAAAATTACATTGTATAATGTATAATGACTTTAAAAGTATCCATTTATTTTTTGGTTTTATAAAAAATATAAATAATTAAAGTTGCGATTTAAATTTATATAATATATTAAAATCTTTAATATATATAAAAAAATTTTAAATTCTCTTTTGCCGTTTTAAATTTAAATTTATCTGTTACGATATTATGTTTCTTTATCTGTTTTATTCAGTGGCCCATATGAAGATGTAATATTGATTTTTAGAATCCTTTTTGAATTAATAAAATAAATTAAAAAAATTTTTACTAAAAATAATTATTATTTGGTTTGAATGCACCCTAAATGTATTTGGAATTTGCCTACGTCAGAGATTCTATTGTTATGATTTTGGATTTTTGATGAATGATGAATGGCAAAAAGCCAGCCCTAATCTCTACTGCAACCTGGCAATGAGAAAAGCGTGCAGACTAAATACATTTCTCGGAGCTAGGAATATGAGTTTCTAGCTTCTGCCACAACTGACATAATAATAAAACAAAAAAAGGAATTTCAATAATAATCAAATACAATACTTCGAATGGGAAAAAGAATAAAAAGAAATAATAATAAACAAACTAAAATTTTATTACTTATTTTCATATCTTCAATAAGTGGCCCTAAGGGCTACCATACTAAACTGAAAAAGTTTGACACATAAGCTAAAATCATTTAGAAGAGGCTTTCAACATCAGATGAAAGGACAGGATATTAATTAATGGAGGATCTATCTTATTCTAAAAAAAGAGGATAAGCATTTCAAACTCAAATTTATGATTAGCTGTTGGTGATTTAAGTATTTTACTCCTGCATCCATACTTTAAACTATGGCAAATGAAAGAATAGAGAATCATACCTAAATTATTATTAACTAACTAATTGCTAAAAGTTAGAAAATTAAAGTCAAAAAAGGATTTAAGATAGTCAAGTTTAGATTTTAATAATAAATAAATAATAATATAATAATAATAATAATATAATAATAATAATAATAATAAATAATAGAAAAAGGAGCCTAAAAAAGTCCCATCATTTCAGATGGTCATTGGTTCCAAACTGGATTTTCCAATTATTCAAGGACCCTCACAAACAAAGTCTGTTACACGGGGAGAACATCTTTATTAATATAGTTTTTTTTAGTTTATCTTTTTTTATGAATTAAATAAAACCCTATAAATAGTATGTAAAGTTTTTTAGTAACAATTTAAATCAAACTATCTTTGAAAGCTCCTCATTTTTATTCTTATCTTCATATAAATTTATGACATTACATACTATATTTTTCTCAGTGAAAATGGCGCAGTCACAGGATTGCTTTCAATCATTGAATTTCTACAGTATTTCCCTCCTCATTCTGGAACCCTGTGTGTGGCTTACAAAAAATATTTGGCCTTTTAAAACCACATAGGCCTATTGAAACAAAATTACAGCTATTGAACATAAGAAAAAATCAAGACAGTTTTGAAGCACATAGGCTATCGAGACACAAACAAAATCTAGAAGGCCATCATAGGCATATCGAAGACTTAAACATATTATAAAAAAAAAAAAAAAAAATTATAATGGTACAATAACATATGTAACCGAATAATTGCTATACTATTATAATTATTATTGATTATTAATATTAAGATTATAAAATATAAAGTTGAAGCACACAGGGCTATGAGACTGAAAAAAAAAAAAAAAAAAAAAAAAATAAATAAAATAAATAATAAATAAATAAATAAATAATAAAATTACTGTATATTTAGTAGGCTATTGTTATGTACTGTATAATAACACTGTTATATTTATTATAAATATTCACATAACTATTAAGCATATAAAAACAAAAAGTTATTTTTATATGGAAATACGTTTCTTGAGACCCTAAGGCTTTAAAGCACTATCGCATGACGTTATAAACGGGAACCACACAGGCTATTCACCCTGCAGTGCGATATGTCTTTACTGCATGGTTTGTCCGTCTGATTCATTTTGCGCTATTTTTTATTCTTCACGATTATTATTTTATAACAAGCATTATTTCCAATATATCCTGTAAGCTTAGGAAAATCCGCGTACACTTTTATTAGGGAAGTGATTGTTGATATATTATTATTATTATTTTATTGATTATTATTATTATTATTATTATTATTTTGATACTCGCGGATTCCCGACTTATCCTTAAAATCTGATTTATCGATCTTAATAATTATTGAAAAATTAATCTCCATTTTAAATTCATTTTTACACACACACCACATTGTTAAAAAACACACTATTATTATTATTATTATTTTATTATTATTATTATTATTATTATTATTATTATTATTATTATTATTATTATTATTATTATTATTATACAATTATTATTATTATTATTATTATTATTATTATTATTATTATTATTATTATTATTATTATTATTATGATTATAAAAATCTTTGCTTTTTTTTTTACATCTATGAATTCAATAACTTTATAATTGTTGTGCATTCTATAGCAGACCAACCAAAGACAGTCTAATCTAACCTTCTCTAACTGACTTTTCTGAATCTAGGCTAACCCGATCTAGTATAAACTGCTCAACAAACCTAATTAACCCATTAAACCTATTCCGAAGCAGATTTAAGAAAACCCAGGAAAGGGATTTTCATTACACGAAGACAACCAGAAATTAAAAATTCAGAATAACAAAATTAATGGCCAATATACACCCACACACTTTACTTGAAATTTTGAAAGTCAAGTTATTTTAAAAAAAAAAAAAAGTGTTCTTAGCTTTCCCACCAGAATACATGAAGGAGTGTGCACAGCAGTTAACTTTAGGGTCTAGGAATAGAAAAAAAGGATAGGAATGTGTGGAAAAACTATTAGATATGCAACAGAACAATAATTATGGGGAAGGTGATGCAGCATTTTCGCAGCTAGAGTGAGATTTGGCAGGAACAGTGCAATGATAGTCGGAGAAATGATAGGCGAAAAGCTCTAGGCTGTAACCTTTCACAAAGAGTTGTGCGAGTGGAACCATACAGATATGTGATGCATGCTCCGCACAAGACGGATATCACACCTATGCAGAGCAGTAACTGGAGGAAGTCGAAGACTCTAAGAAGCTTGTTTGGTAAGAGAAACAATATAATCCTTTCCATGAAAGCTCATGAGAAAAGCAATCACCAGAACCAAAATTAATGACTTGTTGCTCCTTGAGCTATGAATTTTAAAACATTATAATGATTTTGAAAATAACTCGACTAAGCAGATGAAGGAAATGAATTTTTGTGCCACTGGAAACTACCAGGCTTCCTAGCCCAGATTAAAAATACCAGAGAGATCGCAGGTTATTTGTTCCAAGTTCACTGTTGCAGCATTTGCTATTTGTTGTAAGAGAAAGACTGCTTTTAAAATGCTAGAAATTATGGTTATTTAGAGTTTCAACAAATCCAACAAAACTTTAACCTAACCTCAACCTAACCAAGCTTAACCAAACTTAACTTTAACTTAACTTAACTTTAACTTTAACTTAACTTAACTTAACTTAACTTCTAACTTCTAACTCAACCAACTTAAACTTAATTTAACTTTAACTTTACCTGAACCTAACTTAACTTAACTTAACTGAATTCTAACTTAACTTAACTTAACTTAAATTAACCCAATTTAACTTAACTTAACCTAAATCCCAACCTAAACCTAACCTAACCTAACCTAACCTAACCTAACCCCAACCTAACCCCAACCTAACCTAAACTCTAAATCCCAACCAACCAACTGAACTCTAACCTAACCTAACTGTAACTTTAACTTAACTTAACTTAACTTAACTTCTTAACTTAACTTAATTCAACTCAATCTATAACTTTAACTTGAACTTTAACTTTAACTTCTAACTTAACTTAACTTAACGCCTGTATGCCTTGCCAGGAAATTTTTTTTTTGATGTCGTTCCACCCAATTTCCTGTCAACCATTTGGGATAGTCCACCAAATTATGGTATATGGTTAGATCAGTGACGTAAGAGTAGATCGGAGATGAAGTGATAGACAGGATTCAGAGCACAAACAGAAAACGGTAGGAAAAGACAACAGGGTATAGAATAAACCCCGAACAAAAGACCACCATTATGAAATTTGTAAATAATTACAATATAATGGTCCATAAATTTCCACTGAGAAAGGATATATATACAACCAAAGGATATATACAGAAAGAGGGCAATTTTGGAAATCAAAAGTTTGCACCTCTTTAATTCACTGAAATGGTCAAAGTGGCTAAAATTTGAGGGAAGTGAAAGTATATATATATATATATATATATATATATATATATATATATATATATATATATATATATATATATATATATATATATATATATAGAAAGAGTGAGGAAGAGGAGGAGAGAGGGAGGAAGGAATGGCATGGAGGGACGAAAGGTCCTGGATTCAAGAACAGCGTAAAGCAATCCGAGTCTCTGTCATATGACATCACCTCAGGTGTCCAGCCTGTCCTATCTCTTTTATAACTGTTCTTGAATCCAAGTTTTTTAGCTTGGAGGAGCTCAGTTGTATAGCACTGGGCATATTGTCCTCACGCGCAACATGTGGTTCAATCCTAGAGAGAAGGCAGTTAATTCTTTTTCCTTCTCATTATATATGTTCTTTCTTTTAATATATATATAGAAAGAATATATATATATATATATATATATATATATATATATATATATATATATATATATATATATATATATATATATATATATATATATATATATACAATTATAATTGAAAATAATTAAAGCTTCAGTTATTTAAGATAAATAAGCGATTATATATATATATATATATATATATATATATATATATATATATAAATAAATATAGAGAGAAGATATGTTTTTTTATATATATATATATATATATATATATATATATATATATATATATATATATATATATATAAACAAATAAACAAAGTAGTTTCTAATCAGCTAATACTTTTTTATTTTTTAATTACATGCATGTGTGTTCTAGAATCATGTGTTCTCCTCCCATCATCTGTCCTGTGTGTGTCTGTGACAGCTGCTGCCCGCGACTGAATACAATAGAAGAATAGTCATAAAATTACGTAATCTTTGCAACCAAGATCTTTCTTTAATACAATCATTTAGACATGTGCTACAATACCCGACTATTTTTTTTTTTTAATATTTTGTCATCGATAACCTTGACTAAGTAGTATGTTATGATAATTTATTTTAACATAAATTTAGCATTATAATATAGCAGTATAAGAATAGTATCTTAATTTTTTGGCATTTAGGTTTATATATATATATATATATATATATATATATATATATATATATATATATATATATATATATATATATATATATATATATATATATAAGTAAAGAAGAAAGTGGATAGAGAGAGTATTATATATCTATGGATGCTGTGCTTTATATATACATATATATATATATATATATATATATATATATACATATCAATGCCAAGCAAAGAAGAAACTGGATGACTAATACAGAAAGATAATATGATATATACATATATATATATATTTATATATATATATATATATATATATATATATATATATATATATATATATATATATATATATATATATATATATATATATATATATATATATGTATATATATATATATATATATATATATATATATATATATATATATATATATATATATATATATATATATATAAAGAAATAGTATATATATATATATATATATATAAGTATATAAGGTATATATAGGTATATATATATATATATATGAATAATGAATAAATGAAAAATAATAATGGAATAATAATGGAATAATGGAATGGAATGGAATGGAATGGAATGGAATGGAATGGAATGGAATGGAATGGAATGGAATGGAATGGAATGGAATGGAATGGAATGGAATGGAATGGTGGAATGGAATGGAATGGAATGGAATGGAATGGAATGGAATGGAATGGAATGGAATGGAATGGAATGGAATGGAATGGAATGGAATGGAATGGAATGGAATGGAATGGAATGGAATGGAATGGAATGGAATGGAATGGAATGGAATGGAATGGAATGGAATGGAATGGAATGGAATGGAATGGAATGGAATGGAATGGAATGGATGGAATGGAATGGAATGGAAGAATGGAATGGAATGGAATGGAATGGAATGGAATGGAATGGAATGGAATGGAATGGAATGGAATGGAATGGAATGGAATGGAATGGAATGGAATGGAATGGAATGGAATGGAATGGAATGGAATGGAATGGAATGGAATGGAATGGAATGGAATGGTAATAATAATGAACAATAATAATAATAATAATAATAATAATAATAATAATAATAATAATAATAATAATAATGATAAATGATAATGATAATGAGATAAATGACAATGACAAATGAATGATAATGATAATGGATAATGATAACAATAATAATAATAATAATAATACAATAATAATAATAATACAATAATAATAAATAACAATAACAATACACAAAATAAAATAAAAAATAAAAATAAAATAAAAAATAACAATAATAATAACACACAATACACACAATAATAATAATACACACACAATAATAATAATACAATACACACACACACACACAATAATAATAATAATAATAATAATATTAATAAATAAATAGGCAGGTGTGTGTTCTTTTATAATTTTGATTACAGTATCAAGCTGAAGAATAAAGGAAGCCTTATTTTTAAAATGTAACCATGAAACACCCTCCGTAAAATGTCAAAGACGTAAAAATAAATTTTTGATAACTTGCACCATAACAATAACTAAAATTTATAATAAATTATTGTTATTGTTATTTTCTATAACTACTCAGAATGAAATAAAATTATAATAAGTTATTAGTTACGTAGAATTAGGACTGCTTCATTAGCCGATGATTCTGTGACGCAGTGCCGCATTCTGCACACAATTTCATTGTCCCGGAGCGTTGTGCGATACACATTGCAAAAGAGATGGAGTGCGAGGTACGCATTGCAAAAGAGAGCTGATGTTCTTCAGTGCGGACTGAAAAATGGGTGCGGTTCGGTTCAAATAAAGTGACTGTCGGTGCCGAGTGCGGTGCGGTGCGATGATGAAAATTGAGGTGTTCGTCTAATCCTAGTTAGTACATTGTTTTTATTCTGTTGGAAAATTAAACATTTTTATTTGAATGCTTCATTTATTTTTATATGAAAAATGAGCATTAAGCGAAGAAGCTTTTCTCCTCGTCTTTGAATATGAAAATAATTTATTTTTCTCTTGTGTCATTTGTTTAAAGCCAAGAGTTTCAAATCAATTCTTTTGTATTTCTTATTCAACGCGTGCTAAGCATTGTATAATGGCACTATCAAATTTATAAACGCAAACTTCTTTAAACATGCTACTGGAGAGAGAGAGAGAGATATATAGAGAGAGAGAGAGAGAGAGAGAGAGAGAGAGAGAGAGAGAGAGAGAGAGAGAGAGAGAGAGAGAGAGAGAGAATATATATGACATAAACACACACACACATACACACATACACACAAATATATATATTATTTATTTATTTTCACATATTTATTTATTTCATTACACATTATTACATATTGTTATTTATTATTTACACATACACACACACACACACATTACACACATGACATTACACATTATTATTATTACATGCACTGCACATATGAGAAATAGTGAAGATAGTGAGGAGGAAGAGGAGGAGAAAGAGGAGAGGAGAAGAGGATACACCAGAAAGAAGTAATGGAGATCTTGAGGCCTGACCTGAAACCAGAGCACAGAGAGAGAGGAGAGAGAGGAGGAATGGAATGGAATGGAATGGAATGG
>JABUQX010064524.1:32500-80345 GCA_015478945.1 Trachelipus rathkii | reverse complement strand
AAAAGGAGTCAGAGTATATGAGCCCTCTTTTCTCTTTGACGAAGGTATGATATTGGTTAGCCCAATCTCTTTTATTCTATAGGTATTTATATATTATTATATATCTATATCTTTTATATATAACATACGTAGTCAAAATGCTTAGAGACAATTGACCTCAAATCTAATCAATTCCTTAACCACAAGCGTTGTACCAAACTCGTTAAACTAAGAGGTGTCCTTACTCTCTCACATGATCTTGTGTGAATATTGTGATACTCATATTAAGGAAATTTACTCTTGTGTGGGTGCCTCTTACTATTTAGGCTATTATCCTTTACTTTCTAACGACATCTTGCCAGTGTTTGAACTAGTTGCCTTAATATTTTAATTTATCCTATATTTTCCTGCAGTATTCAATCTTTCATCATCTTTAATGATCTTCTTATTGCGTGTCTAGATACCTACCAGTAAGAAAAATTTCGAATTAGACTATCGTCTATAAGCTTAAGTGTTCAGTGAAAATTTATTTTCGCTTTCTCTGTTTTTAATATGTCTGTTCATTTCTTTTTTATGTTTTTTGTTTGCCCCATCCTTTTAGGAAAAGGTCCGCTACCATGAATGAGTGTGGCATCGTGTACATTTATAATACCATATATATAATAATATATATTTTTTTTATATTACTTATATAATATTTATTTAATATAGTAATAATATATATATATATATATATTATATAAAATAAAGTATTTTAATTTACATTAATATTTATATATTTATAATTTTATTTATTATATATGGTTTTATTAATTAATAATTTAATTTTATATTAATTTGTATATATATGTAAGTTTTAAATGAATTAATTATTAAGTAGGTACGCATTGTACCCTATGAGTGGTCTTATTACTGAGATACACTACCATAAATGTATTTTTTAAATTCCTTTAATTTAATGTACTTAACGCATCCCCCTCTATTATTAACAATATATAAAGGTTGTTGGTTAACACCTCATACTAGATTAATATATAAGGTATAATAATATATATAATATATATAATTTATATATATATATAATTATATTTATATAATTATATATTATACTATATATTAATAAAAATTATTACTACTATATTATATATATAATAGACTAATATTATTCTTAGTATGATGTGTGTTTGTGATGTGTTGGTGATGCGTTAGTGTGTGTTGCAGTTGGTAAGTCTATTATCTACCTTTGAGGGGCGAGACTATAAACAATTATCGTGACGTGGCGTAACTAAACGTTGGTTCGGACGTCGCTTAGTTTGGACATATAGAGCTCAGGAACCTTATAGAATAGAATATTCTGATATTTCTGTATAGTACTATATATATTTAAGTCTTATATTTTATTTAATTATATATATTATGTTATATATATACAAGCCGCTCTTTTATTATAGTTGTATTTCCTCTTCATTGAAATAGATGGATTAAGGCACGGTTTGAAAAGGTTAGTTATTATTAATATTATACTATTTTAATTATATGGGGCATCTGTTCTTCAATGATTGTGTGAATTAATTTGGAGATACTTACATAAGGATCTAACCCTCTACGATCATGGTACGCTTTATATATTATTCCCCTCCTTCTTTAATATAATTCATGATGTTTCGTCAATAAAAATTACAATATTCTGACCTAAGTTTTTGTGATTGGTATACTTGCACTTTGATTTCTTATCATATTATATATATTTTTCCCGCAAAGTTCGATTTTTTCATTAATAAACCTCAATTTTAATTATTTAAGTATTATTACTTACTCGTGCTGTAGACCGCTATTAACTAGAGGAATTGTCGATTAGGTGGCAAGGGTCAGGGTGGTTTACTTTCCATTTATTTTAATTCAAGTAGATGCCCATTTAAAATTTACAATAATTATTATTTTTTGAAAGTTTCAGTTATTATTTTTTTTTTTTATTTTTTTTTTTGGAGGGGAGGTATACTTATTTCAATGTATCACCTATATATCGGGTGTTAGTAAATTTGCTAAAAGTGAGCATTTGCTCACCTTGTAGATGGTGGTTTCATGTAAAAATAAAAAATAATATTAATATATGTATAATTTAAAAAAAATTAATTTAGTTAAATAAAGCAATTTATTTTATATTATCTTTCGTATACATATAATTAAAAATGAAATGTCATTGAAAGCAAGTTGGAATCTTTTATTGCAGACATCGGATTTATATTGTACTTTAAGCGAAAAATATTAAATCCATTACATTGCGGACAGTTATAGTTCTTCTCTCTATTAAGTTAACATTCTAAGTTCTATACAATAATTCACTAATGTTTTAAATAAAATAATATAATATAATATAATTATTATATTATCAGGCTAATGAATTTAAATTAGCATAAAAATATTAACTAAAATAATGACATAAATAAAATATATGATACGAAACGACTTTTATATTAAAGAAAATAAATAATAATTGGTAAGCTATGCGCTAATTTTAATAACGATATTAATAATTTAATATATAATAATTATAATTAATAAGTAAATTATAAATAATAATAATTAATATTATATTAATATAAAATTAAAAATAATAATAAATAATATATAAAAATAAATAATTAAATAATAATATATAATCTGTAATTAATATAAAATTAATAAAATTAATAATAATAATAATAAATAATAATATATATAAAAATAAATATTATATATATAATTAATACATAATATAATTAATAATAAATTAATATATATATAATATAATAATAATAAAATATAAAATAAAATATATATTTACAATATTAAATAATTAAATTAAATTATAATATATATATATATAATAATAATATAATTAAATTATAATAATATAATATATATAATTATTAAATAAAATAATTAAATAATAATTAAATAAATAATATTAAATAATAATAATATAATAATAATAATATATATATAATAATATAATAATATATAATACTAAATTATAAAATAATATTATATTAAGTTAAATTACTAAAATAATATATTAATAATTAATATATATAATTATATATTAATAATTAATAATTAAATAATTAAATAATAATAATAATATAATAATAATATAATAATAATTAATAATATAATAAATAATAATAAAATTAATATAATAATAAATAATAATAATAATAATAATAATTAAGGTCAGATAATAAACTTATGTGAGCGTAAAAGAGAGGTTGAAGATAAGGGAATATAAGTAAAGTCTGTCATCATCTTAGCATAACTCCTTCTCAAATTAAATATAAAGAACATTATTATTTTACTCCCACAAAACGCGTCTTGATTTCTAAATACTTGTTAAATAATCTGACCAAATACTCAGATACAAATGCGATTGTCCAGATAAATGGGGTCGTAAATTACCGAATTCTCGATAAAAGGGGTGAGGGAAGTCGTACGTTCACTCCACCACCTCTAAATCTACGTCAATCATTACGTATTCAATTATAATATATAAGAATTATTTGATGATATTAAATTTGTGGAGGAGTAGATGTTATCCTTTCCTCACATATTTAAGTTCGGAGGTAAATAATGTTATTATTAAATTATTTATTTGCGTTAATTATTAATTATTACTAGATAATTATTTAATATGGTATCTTCTTATATTTTATATTAATTATTTGAATTGTTCAATGCATGATTATTAAAATGGATTATTTAAGTAAATTATAATATAATGGTTTACGTATGTCTAATTGAGTTCTAAGATATATACCTACCTGTGTGTAGTAAAAAATCAAACTGACCCTTTGGGTTTATTTTTTTTTTTATGTTATTAACCCCCTGTTATAATATCTCAAGTCCCGGATTAAAACTTGTCCGTTCACTCTATTACAATATAAAAAAAAACACAAAACCAACTACATTATATTATCTTAACAAATAAGTATGCCTCACACTAAGCATATCGTACAATTCTTTATTATATAGAAAGAAAATGGAAAAAATATAAATTAAACTAGACCACTGATATTAGGACGCGTCAATTTACGCTGAGATAAACCTTGCCTTTACATAAATATTGAGTACAATATATATATATTATAACATAATCTAAGACTTGAGAAGTTGAATGGTAGGATGAACGAGTCAGTAGTGTAGAAACCTAAAAGAGATAGGTGTAGTAATAATATTATGATTATATTACAATCGTTGAAGGAAGATGCATAGTGTAGAGCTTCAACAACTGATTTATTGTATACGCTTAGATATAATAGTAATAATAAAGTTGCATTGATTAAGCTAAATAGCAAGTATTCATGGATAATCAAGTAAGTTAATGCAACCTAGCATACGTTAGGATTATAACTTTACCTATACGAGAGTCGAAGTTTTTCAGTCCAAGTCCGAGTCCAATTCCAGTTAACAAATGTTCAAAGTATCAAGTCAAAAAGTCAATAAAGTCAAAGTCTAAAATATCAAGTTACCTAGTCATATTCAGTCAAGTCATAATTGCTCCAAGTCCTAAATATCTACATAAGTCAAAAAGTTCAAAGGAATTGTTAATTAATTGATAATTTTAAAAAGAAAAAGTTAATAAGGGAATCAATTTTAACTACAAATTACGTTTACATAAAATTTATTAATTGAAATTTGAAATTAATAAATTTATTAAAATTAATTTTCCTAATAAACAACATTCATTATCATGACATCCTGACAGTAATATTTTGATAGAAATATTTATAATAATATTTGTAAATTATAATTGCGAAAAAATTATATAAATAAATATGATATTGAATTTATAAAAAAAAAAAAAAGTAGTCTGAAAAGTCTCAAATAAGGGTATTATATATCTAATTAAAAATAAAATAAGGATTTTATTTAGTGAATGATTTGATAATAATTAATATAAATAATATTTATATCCTTTATTTATTGAGACCACTAACCTGTAATATATATTAATTATTATAATATTATAATATAATATATATATATATTTAATATATCTATATATATATATATATATTATATAATTAATATATATATATTATATATTAATATTATTATATATTAATATTATATATATTATTTATTTATAATTAATATAATATTATATATATTAATATAATATATTAATATATATATATATATATATATATATGATAATATATATAATATATATAAATTATAATATATATTAATTATATATATTATATATATTAATATATATATATTATATATATATATATTATATATATTACGTGGATCTGCTTTTGCATGTAATAGAATATATATGTGAGAGACACCTATACTGTAGTATATAAATATAACATTTGGTAAGGACTCACTCACCTTGTTTATATCTTAGAGATATCCTTTTCACTATGAGATAGAGCTATCCCAGTTATAATCGATAATGAACTGCTCTGTAGTATTATATAAATATTACCTAGGTAAGAGAAATCTTGCATTCGGAGCTATAACCTAATAATTAGTATAATTATATATACTGGATTGACTTAACCTTATGTTTGGTAGTGTATAACTGAGTAGTAATATTTTTATAGAAACGCTGTATATATACTTAATATTATTATTTTGTAGATAAAGACTACTAACTGTGTTATTGGATATGTAATAATAATAACAATGATTATTATGTTATTATTATATATATATATATAATTACATACAACATATGACAGAATAAATCATTATATATTATTAATCAAGAAAGCAAATATATTTATTTGACAATAAACTGTGAGTATAAATTAATATATTAATATCAATAGTAAATTAAAAATTATGCCAGTATTATGAATAATGAAAAACTATTACTAACTATTTCCCCGAAGAATTTACATTAAAAGCAAATTAACATAAATATCTTAAACCGAATTTCTAACTACGAAGAATTTAGAATTTCTTAAGTGAATAAATTAAACACATATGAATAATATCATTATATAATTGAAGAGTTAGATGATTATATATGTAATTACTATTACAAATATTAAAATAATATAATCCACATATAAATAATAATCCTCTAATAAATGATAATAATAGTAATATTTTATTTGCTCTAATTTATTATTTACTATTCAATGATAATATTAATTAATGATATACGTATAAATTGGAATATTATAATAGTGTAAATTACCGCAAAAATTATAAATATAAAGATATAATATTTAAATAGATTTAATTACCTAATCATTTTAATTATTGTGTATTAAACATACATATGAGTGATAGAGTGAAATATATAAATAATCTAATAGTGTAATTATAAGGACAATAATAATATAATACCTCAATAACTATAATAATATCCTGGGGTAAATTATTTATAAATGCAAAAAATCGATAATTAGTCATTATTACCGGTAAATTTAATAAATAAATGTATTAGACATTTAATTTCAGGATACGAAGGAGCGTTTGGGTCTTAATAAGATATATTCATGAGATAGAAAGATAGAATATAGTTTAGAAGATAATAATTAGAGAATAAACCAAGGATGTGAAACACTACAGTAAAAATTCATGTCTTCTAAGCTGATTTCACCTATCATTGATCCTGAAACTTGGGCCTTAGACTTAGATAAAATAGAGAAAGTTAAAAATATTACCGATAATCAGAAGTATAGTCTCGACAATCAGAAAAGATTAATTATTAATATTTTATTATATCAACATAAATATAATCTATAATTAATATCTCTAATAGAGACAAAAACACTCACAGACATCTAGAACTAATATCGTAAAGTAACAGATTTAAGAAGATAAAATTCATATGTAAATACACGATGAAATAAGAATTATGTTTATTCTACATGGTGGAATAAAACAGGCCGATTTTATATAATTTGGATACACATAAGATAAGTAAACTGAAATTATGAAATAAAAAACTAACACGTAATCTAAAAACAATCCACTACCATAACAATTTAATGAATGAAATGTTTGATATCATTCACGAGAAGTGACACTATCAAATAATAATAATAACTGGTAATTATAAATTAATCAATAAGGACGAGATCAAATCCCTAAAATCTAAGAACACATTAGGAAACAAATGAAAATCCTAATGTAAACAAGACTGAGAAAAGAAAGAATTTGAAAAACATGAAAAGAGAGAGAAATAAGTAGATGTAGATGAAACATTATCCTCATAAGATAATGACTCTGTACTGACAAAAGTGTCTTCATAAACTATATTAATGAAAAATATAAAATAACTTCTATTAAATAACGCTTTAAACATCAGTGAATATCAAAAATAGATAAATTTAATTTTTGAAATATTTCGTAATCCAAACTTCACTTAAAATGTTTATAAATACTAAAAATAGTTAAATCTAGTGTACTAAATAATCCCATATTTATTAAAATATATAATGAAAAGCCAAAGCAATTGCAACTCCTTTTACATTCTATAATATATTAATTCAGATTCACATAATATATAAAAATTAATTATAGAAAATAAATAATAGAGATTATAGACGTAAATACTCTCAATAAATCATAACAACACGGAAGAATAGATAAAATTAATGATCTATACATTTATGCAAAAGGTAATATGAATTATAAACTACATAATATGAAAAAAAGTAGAGAAGTATAAATTATTTTACTGTTACGCAAATAATAATAATAATAAATAAACATATTATAAACTAGACAGATGATAATGAAAGCAATATGTGAATAATAATAAGATAATGAGGTTATGTCTAAGAATATGAATGATTATATTGAATTATTTAGTTAAAAAATCTCTAATATTACTATTGGGTTGATCTGGTTTTTAGAGCATGAATTACGTGTTGTTAGATTTAATTTAAGTATGGATATTATGTGTTGAATGATAGCACCTATGACTTATTGGGAATGGATTTAAGTGTAATATAGTAAGGTAGAGGGCCAATAAATATAGGTTATCACAGAAAGTAGAGGTATCCACAAATATATCAATATTGTCAATTTTTTTCATATACCATATAGTAAAAACTCTACTCTCTGAATCATCGTCCTTTTAAATCATTGAATGTAATTATGAATATATATTATATTTTATTGAATTAATACTATTCTCAAATTAAGAATATATTATTATTATTTTTTATAATTCTAATTTTTAAATTTAATAATAATTAAATTATTATAATATATTTTAAAACTTGTGCATGTATTCAAGATCAGTATTTTATAGTTATTTAAGTATATATATATTATTATTATTATTAATTAATATTATTATTGATTATAATATCATAGTTGAGTCATATTTAATTACGGATGATATAGACCAATGATTCTATTCAACCCCAAAATGTTGAGAACACCAACTCAACACCTTGTGAATTACTCCACGAGAGCCATAAAACACAAAGTAACGCCAGATTTAAGCTCATTGTTACAAATTTGACTATCCCGAGGACTATTGAAAGCTCAAAAAAAAGACCGTACAACTGGAACTCGTAACCACTCTTTACTCCCGATATAATTTACGACAAGGTACAAATTAACGACTAAGTAGGTACGTTTATAATACATAGAATCAATAAAAGCTATCAACAGTTACTCTGTCTTGGCACTTATCATAAAGAGATCTTAATAAACTTACAAAATGTATGATAATAATTAAGCTGATCATAGGTTACTTTTTTCTAAGGTGTTTTATAGTTACTAATGGAACAATGAGATATTTATCCATTTTTTACTGTAATATATGAAGCAAATATGACCAAGTAACTTTTGAGTTTACTCCGGCACATACCAACTCGTGATATATCTTTGAAATCTCAGTAAATGCTCATTTATCATGACTATATAACTAAATCTGGAGATAGTGGTGGAGTTATGTACATCATTTTAGCTTTAACTATTGGAATCTTTATTAATCACAATCTAAAAACGCATCTAGATAGTCCAAGTAATAAATAAATTAATATTCGACCCAATATAGTAATAACAGGCAATTATAATCATCATTAAAAGGGAACACCATAGCAACTCGCGTAAAAATTAAAAAAATCGAATCAAAACTAATTGCTAATCCTACGAGGAGTCACCATACAGTCTACCGACCATCACCCCAACACAAGTCTCAATATAAAACAGAGTTCATAATGCCCTTAAGGACACCTACATCAATCAAACACACATCTCACACTCATATCAAACTCTAAAGTAATAATTCGCGGACGAGACACCTTACACACTCAACATTGATTCTCCAACGAGAACAATTAACAGAATGCGCGGGAAAAACTCTCTCTCAACTTAATGTTATCAATGGTTTTCGTCAACTACATAACGCTACCTACACGTCCAAACAACGTCGGAAAATCGAATGTCCGTCCCTACTCAAAATCTACCACGCACCTACAATCACCTCTGTAAGACGACGAGCAAACCTTACAAACACAGAGCACAAGCACCACATATATATATATAATTATAACCTTTCAGTAAATATTGGCCCATTAATGAAGAGATTTTATTATTTTATTTTTTTGAAGTTAATTAAAACTTCACATTAATTATAATAATCTATACAAATTTCATACTACCAACCTAATTATAAAAATACAGTAGTTCATAGATGGTGACTCAACTTTAAATGGTATCATGAAAATTATTCACATAAATATAAATAATGAATAATGAAATATTGACTTTATCATTCATCAAGCTTAAATAGCGGTAAGATAAACATATGGCATGAATAGTATCATCATTCATGCTAGTTCCCAAAATATGTTTCCGAATGCTTGACGAAGCCATTCCCTATAAAATATACGGAATAATAAACTTTGAGGTGCTTAAAAGGATTTACAAAAACCCATTGAGTACTAACACTAAGCGCTTCTATTATATAACTCTTATCTAAACTACAGAATAACATAAACTTACTTACCGAAATTATAATTAAACAATAAATTATATAATAATGATAAATATATATCACTATAATTATCTTTGCTATTACACATATGGCATTATAAAAAAGCTTGACTAAAAGGCAGATCTTAAGAAAGCAAAGAGAAATACTACTCTAAACAAATTCTCAGACTGCATAATACAAAAGACTTCGAAGAGCCACTTAGGGGTTTAATCAATATTAAATATAGTTTACAGCAAATACAAAAATAATATAATTTACTCACTACAATGTATAAAGAACTGAATTTAACCAATCACTATTACAACCAACCAAAATAAGATCGCAGACTGGATATAAGAAATACTTACGTAAAACGTTTCGAGATAATAGCAAATCTTGAAATGAAAGACATATAAAACCCTTTAAGTCAAACTTATAACTATGAACTTTTCTCCCAGACTACTTAGAGTCCTCAATTTTTTATGTCCTTCATTCCATTACACAGTCCCTGAGTAAGGTAAAAATATAATGGTTTAATCGCCCCGGATTTAAAAAAACAAAATATAAATGAAAATTTGTTTTACATTATTATTATCTATATATACCTAAAATATCATATTCCTAAATATCGATTGCCAACATATATTAAGCCTACCCCTATTATAAAACAACCTGTTCATTATATATATGTAATCATTTTTTTGGGACAGGTAAATTTTCCAATATATTCTAAGAATACTCATTGAAAATAAGTGATATCCCTAATAAATCACCAAAATAATAGGAGATCTATTGACTATAGTCAAAAAAATTACCAAGACTATAAATAGCTAATCTAAACAAAACACGATTCATGGAATATAATTTATGATGATAAAATTAGTTTATTCATAATTCAGTAATAAAAGAATTAATTATTTATATCAAACAATATTCTTTAATGGATATTCACATATTGGATTTATAGAAAAAGTATAGCTCAGTTTCTAATGCTTGATTAGCCTACTAATATTGCATTATATACACTTAGAAAAACACATAGATTAATATATTAGAAAATAAAGTACTTATGGACTCCTGCATAATTTTGCATGGCGGCACTATAAGAGGTTTCAAACACTATAAGAGACATTGTGTTATGGACGGGTTAATGTTCACAGACATCTATCACTATCATAATGCATGAGAACCACCAAAGAGAAGAATAAGAACAAGATGCGGGAAGTAGTATTGAAGAGGGCTTATTGAGTACACTACTTACAATTAGTTTAAAAGCGTAATCGTTGCGGTGTAGGTAGAGATTGCAGATAACAAGATAAGCACTATGACCTATGTATATGAATAAACTAATTCACACCACATCTATATATATTCAATAACATAACAACCGGCGTCCTCACATAGGCTATCATAATTCTTATTAGGAACAGTATTTTATTATATACTCTTATACACGATTGTTCAACTCTCATAACGCTTTTTCAGTCCCTCTTTGCTGACGATAACCTCTATTTTTATAAAATATGACAGAGATGACCGAGTTCATCTTAATACTTGATATATCTCTCCAGACTCCAAATATAACAAAAATATATTATTAGAAATGGATAGATGCTAATATAAGCTATCTTTATTTAATATTTATAAATATAAAACATATACTTACATTAATCTATATAGTTTTAGCAACAAACCAATTACGATTTAAATATTAAAATTATTACAAAATGTAGAATGAATAGGTGACACTACAAGATGCTAAAAATATTGGATTTAACTTAAAATCAGTAATGTAATTAATACTAAATTTATTTATAAGAACTTTAAAAACCTAGTTAGTTACTAAACTTGATCGAGATACATTATATTAATGTTAATTAATGCTAATAAATTAAGAAATTTTTGTACTCACCTAGATCTTTACATTTCTTAGGAAATTTAATATACTATTACACTTATAATTACATACCCTCACTTTACTTTATACTCTGTCTTCCTAATCTATATATCGTGTACCACATATAAGTACTCAGTAATTATATATATACTCTCACCTGTAATTGTAACAGATAAGATAGTATTTATATTTGACCTCATTTATGACAATAACCTATATAAGTAGAATCTTTTAACAGACATATACTACTAATAACATCATAATTATTCAGGAAGCACACTCTAAAGATATTGAGCTGGTTTATATAAAAGACAATTAGTTCTACTAAATAATATCACACTACAATGTTCTCACCTCCACGAAGATGAGACTACATAAAATTTCCATAAATTGCATGATAGTTAGGGTTACAATTCTCGACACTAGCAATAATTATTCTATTTCAAACCAAGAGCATAAGGTCAGAGAGTATGGTTCATGATTCCTAGAAATAAAATTTAACATTGTGAACGAAATTAGAATATAATATATACATCTGTAACTGTAATATACTTATTACAGTGGGATCGTCCACACCTAAAAACATCATTCTGTAGAAGTGTTATAATAATTTTTGAAAACAGAAAAACTCTCTGGATCTCTCGATATTTAAAGCGGTGAAGACTTAGATACAAAGTTCCATAAACATTATAAATAATCTCGATATACTTCAATGTGCAATACTAATAAACAGTAAAAATTGCTCTCTAACATGGAGAAGAACCTCTCCTGTAAGTATTTAAGACACGACAGAAAAATTTTTTTATGCGCTCATTAAAAATAATCTTACAGTATATATATGAATCTTAATGATAATGGTTGAATTAAATATTCTACTTTATACTGTTTGTAGATAGAAGAATAACAGCTGTTCCCCGATCAATGTTAATGGCTTTGTTTTCTACCTTACACATCAAATGATTAATTGTATTATATATATTTTTTTTTATTGGCAGCTTATTTACACGCATATTAATGGCTACACCTTCCAAGAGTCTTTAGATTAGCCCTTCAGATATAATAATTATTTACCATATCATTATTCAATTTTCATTTTATTTATATTATTGTATTTATGTAGTTTCTCTATTTTTTAGATAGTATTAAGTACCTTTTTAATTGTAAAAGAAAAGCGAATTTTAATGAGAGTATATTATGTTGTCACAGTTGATTAGTAAATGACGTTTTATAAATATTATTAATATTATTATTTATTATTATTATTATTATTATTATTATTATTATATTATTATTATTAATTATTATATTATTATATTATTATTTATTATTATTTCTCATCTATGTATTTATTATTATTAGTATATCATTATTATTATGAAATATATATATTTTATATTCTATTACTTACTATGAATGATTTATTCCATTTTAATTTGATATATTATCGATTACGATTGATTATTAGGTTGTAAGTGTAGAGATTTTTCTATATTTATTAAATCTTTTATAATATTTTTCATAAAAAATTAATTTTATTTAAATACTCGTTTGATTTTTTTTGGCTCATTTTTGATCGTTTGATTGCATCTGACAATTACAATTAATTTTTTATGGTATATTTAATTTTAAGAAATGTTCATTTTTTTGTGTATAATTTTAAATATTGGATATAAGTTAATTCGTTATTTGTGTATACTAACATATATAATAAATTTTGGGATTATTAAGGGGAGTATACAATATAAATTAATTTATGATGTTTAATTATAGTTATTACAAATCTTTCCCAAACATAATTCATCTCGTTGTAAAAATAATTATTTATTTTTTTAACCTCAAAAATGTTGTAATTAAATATATTTATTAAACTACCAGTGAAATTTATTTTTTATTAATTATTGTTATATTTCATTATTTAATTTTAAGTTAATAATGATTAAATGTTTTTTTAGCATAAATGCGAATAAGTTGAAGTTGAACAAATCGATAGATATTTCTAGGAATGTCTATCAGTTACTCTTGCTAATTTTCACCTAGATATACATATTTAGAATCTCTGATAGGACTTTTAGGTCTTTCAGATTAATCACGATAATGGTGAATATAATGAGAAAGTAAACATTGTACCGAAGTTATGCTCGATAGATATATATAATAAAACTTTTGATTTCAAATCTTGTACAAATTAATTTATAAGTTTATTTTAAATTCAAAAGTGAGAGATATATAATGGATTAAATATATATTTTTCTTTTGTTATAGTACGAACGATTAAAAAAATCTGCGGACCCTATGAATAAGATAGTTTTCACAGGTGGACCCGACCGATTTATTACCCACGATAACGATTGAAAGAACACAACAATACTCACCAAATTCATAAGCTATAATTCACTTTAGGAAACAACACCAACGGTAAATTAATGCGAAATAAAAGGAAGAGATCAAATCTCTAAAATCTACATAGGGAAACAAATGAAAGAAAATCCTAATAAAAAAAAGACTGAGAAAAGAAAGCTATGCTGGAAAAACTGAAAGAAGGGAAGAAGAAACTATCCAAGCTCTGTACCCAAGGGTCTCAAAACATTAATGAAAATAATACTCACGAAAGTAACCATAAACCGATCAAAATTAAATATTTTCAACTTCGTCTATCCTCGCCTGATGTTCCTACTAAAATGATTTGCGTTAGCAATTCCTAAATCCTATTCATAAAATATTCGAAGAAGAGATTGCAAAAAAAATATACATTTTATATTAATCGCTCATATATAAAATTTAGAAAAATGGTTCACGAAAAACAACCAAACAACAGGAAAGATAAAATGGTCAAACTTTGCAAAAGAAATGATCATGAAAGAAGTGAGATTTTCTCTGTTCGCCAATTTTATAGACGAGGAGAAAGCAATTGTGGGTTGCTAGAATGTGATATTTGAATTAATAAAATTAATTATATTTATTTTAATAGTAATCATTATTAAAATTAATGTTTACTAATTATTAATTAAGTAGTAATATAGTAATTAAACAAATAAGCATAAGTAAGCTAACAAAACCATTGCAATTTTCACAGAAAACACATGAAACCTGCTTTTTGGAGAGAATCACGAGTAACATGATAATTGTTTCCATAGGAATATTATCTATTAATATTAATTAATTATTTAAATGAAAGTGCGATAAAAGATTATGTTAGAATAATGATTGTAATTTAGTGAGCATATGATCTGAATTCCAACCCACAGAACCGCCGGTTTGCTACGGAGAAAAAAAAACAGATTTAAGATTCAATGACCCAGACGTCATTTGACCTCAATTTACGAATTAGCAAGGTCAATTATGGATATGAGTTTATCATGAAAATAAAGCTCAACGTTTCGTGATTCTAAAGAACTATAAATCATGTGATAAACATAGTTTTATAAGGTGTTATAGTTACTTAATGGAAAGACAATTTTTCTTTACGAAGTTGAAAATGCAGTTTTGTCATCTGCACAACAATTTTTTAAATTGAAAATATCAATTAAATGATAATTTTAGAATATTAGAATATTTGTACTTGATTTTAGACATATTAAAAGACTTATTGTATTCAAAAATATAAAAAATGAATAATTTACTAGCTTTTTTTTTTTGAAGAAACACAAACACACACACATACACACACATATCACCCACATTTTGGGCTAACCACATTTACACACATTTCCCCACACCCACACCTGACCACACACACCACAGACACACATCTTACATAACCAATCCTACACCCACACGCCACACCTCACACCTTCCAACCTCACACCCACACACATTTTAAAATTGTAAACAACCTACTCATTTTATACTTATCATATATTATATAATATATAATATAATAATATAGTATATATTTATATAAAAAATGTACATAGTGCATTATATACTATATTATATATTAATATATATATATATATTATACATATACACAGTATATATTATATATATATATATATATATATATATTTTTTTATTATAAATTTATTTATATTTATATATACATATATATATAATCATTGAATGTATAATATATATATTAGTTTATATATATATATATAAATATTATATAGTTATAATATTTATATAATATACATATATTATACCTATTATATTATATAATATATAATATGTTTAGTATAATAATATAAATTAAAATAATATAGGTATTATTTTTATATGATTTATTTACACGTTCGGAATATATAATCATCATATATGATTTATATATTAAGTTATTGTATATATATATATGAGAGGGTGGGTATATATATTATTTTTAATATATAATATAGTTTATGTTACTATATCACTTAGTGTTGGGGTAGTTTTAGGGATATATATATTATTTTGTGAGATGACTAATAGCATTGCAGAATTGTATATAGTAATATATTACAGTTTAATATAAGTTTTATATATCATGGTAAGTATATATATATTATAATTGACGTATAGTATATCTCCATCACTAATATCTCTAAGGATTAGGGTGGGTAAAATTGTTATGGAAATTTTGCTGCAGGCCGGGTTAACCAGTCTTTCGGACTGTTGGTAAAGTGGTTTACTATCTTACATAACATAATTTGGCAATGAGGAATAGTTGCCGAACAGTGAGGGAGGAGTGAGCATAGGTATCTAATCCAGTAGGTCATTTGGCACATGATATGAGTGTAATGTGCCAGGTGTATGATAGCAAAAGAAAAGCTCCGCGAGTGGTGATAGATTAGTTTTATTATGTGTTAGGTTGAATTATTGAGTACTTTTTATATTAGAAATTGATAATTAATATAATATATATATATATATATATATATTAAATAATATTATTATTATATAATTATATAATATAATATTATATAATATATATATTAATATATATATATATATATATATATATATATTAATATATATTATTATATTATTAATATATATTAATAATTAATTTATATATATATATTAATATATAATATACATATTATATATTTTATATATAATATATATATAATATATATATATATATAATATATTAATATTAATAATATATATATATTATATATAATTATATTATAATATATATATATATATATATATATATAATATTATATATATATATTATATAATTATATATTACGTATATTCCTATATCATGTATTATTAAAATATTATGAGATAAATACGTCAGAAATAATAATGTTATTTAATATAAACATTATATGTTTTATATAAGTTATAATAGGTTACATTATAACTAACAACTGTATAATATATAATAATGATATTATATTATAATATATACTTAAAATACTATATTATATATATATTTAATAAGTTAGTTAATGTTAAATTGAAAATGTTAAAGTGAACAAAAAATTGTTAAGATTAACCGTAAATATATTTCACAGTGGAGATTGTTCATATATAAATTTAGATAAGTGTTATATATTATTTGCCATAAAAAAAATTATTGGTTACTTACGTCATATCTATGATTAATAAATGATATTAAAAATTCGTATATTTGAATATAAATATATTATGCTTAAAAATAAATAGTCTCTTATCTAAATGACTATAACTTACTCAGTCAGTTTTTAGAAAGACAGATGCGTAATAATTAATACATAAAATTAATAAATAATGAAACTGATTGTATTGGTTTACTCTTTATTTAATGTTGATAAAACCACTATAACTCTATGGACTTTGGATTGCAAAATATGACGACACAATAAAACAAATCAGACTAAAGCTAGCAAAGCAGCAGCAGCAAGTTAGACTAGCAGCAGCAGCTAAGACAGCATACATCATCTAACACAACAACTAAACAACAACAACAAGATCATACAACATACAACAACTACAAACAAACAACTAAACAACTAAACAACTAAACAACAAACAACAACTAACAACCACAGTTATCATAATTTTAATAAATTATTAATAATTATATTAAATTTATATATAAATTATAACATATATAATATATACAAATAATATAAGACATTAATTTTAATAAATTTATATTTGATAATATAATACCATTATATAAACACAATAATTATTTAATAAATTAATAATAATTAAATAATAAATAATAATATAAACAAAATGAAGAACATTAATCAATAATTATAATAGTTGGTGTTAAATTAATTAATATAAATATAAATAAATATTAAAAAAAAAAAAAATGAAATCCTATGAAAAGTAAGCTTTCATAACTTTAATTTTAATTAATTAATTTAAATCTGAAAAGTTAAATTAATTAAATCTCTCCAGGATGATGTCAGCTTAATTATAATTAATTTTATAATTATAATTATTTATTTAATTATTATTTATTAAATTATATTATTATTATTATTATATTATTATTATTATTATTTAATTATTATTTTATTATTATTATTATTATTATTATGTAGTAAGTAGTAGTAGTAGTATAGTAGTAGTAGTAGTATTAGTAGTCGTAAGTAGTAGTAGTAGTAAGTAGTAAGTAGTAGTAGTAGTAGTATATGATTGTTTGTGAATTGGAATGCAAAAGTGGTAAAAATGAAAAGAGACAGAAAAACACCTTAGTAAGTAAACGCAGAAAAAGAAGATGAAGAAAGAAGAGGTCGAGTAGAATACAAAAAGAAAAGAGAGAGAAAACTCAATAAAGCATAGTGAAATAAATAAGAAAGTTGAAACAGAATGTTGGAGATCTCTATATTTAAATGTGAAGACCAGACAAATTTACCTTTCAATTAAGGAAATATTCCTTTAATATAATTATTAAGTAAAATATATTCCTGTAAATCTTTTTGCTCTCTTATTTCATTTTGAGATGGTAGTTAAGTCTCAAAATTTAATTCTTATCTTTACCTAGGTATAGTTGTGAGTTAGTTCCTTAAGTAGGTAGAAGCTTTCGCAATTTACCTTGTTATTAAAATGAACTAAAATATGTGTTAATAAAGATAGATCCCACCATGCCAGAGTGAAAACTGTTCAATATCAAGAGTATACATGGTTGTTTATTTACTATTCATTCAATATATAATATCATTTGAGGAGACATACAGAAAAGAGACAGATATTTGGTAATTAAATAAAGAAAAAGTCCGGAGAAGTTTTTTTACATTTAAATTAAATTTAAAGCCTCTATTCTAACAGAAACAATATTTATAAAATACTTTCATAATTTACTATATTTTAGCATACTGTGTAAATAACTATAATCCAACAATAATAACTCCGAATTAATGTAATGTCGCCTAATACAGTCATTCGTGATGGAGGGAAAGTCACATCTCTTGTTAATAATAAATTATCCGAATATGGTTATTATATTTCCTTCTCCACGACTTCACTTATCAATCGATGATAGTGAGGGCTTACTACTTCTCTCACTACTCACTTAGTCTATATCTCTCTCTCTCTTCTACTACTCTCCTTAATATCTCTTCTCCTGCTCCTTTCTCATTTCATCCTTACTTTATTGTACATATCATGGTTTAAAGAAGTATTCTTTTCATAATCAAAAGTGTTTCTTCCTCTCGTCTCTTATCTTTTTTATATCTTGTAACGTCTTCTCTTGTTGGGAAAATCACATCTTCTCTCTCTCTCTTCTCCTCTCCACTCTCACCCCACTCCACCACTCTATCCTACCACCCTACACACATCACCACATCTCTCTCTCTCTCTCTCTCTCTCTCTCTCTCTCAGACCCTAAGGATCCACTCCTTTTTATCTCTAATATATATATCACCTACACACACACACCACTACAATGTTAATAAGATAATTATATATATGGTATATGTTAATTTATGTATATATATACACAATAATTAATTATATATATATATTATCATAATAATATATATATATATAATATATATAATTATTATAATAAATATATATATTATATATTTAAGTAATATAAGCTGGGCGTTGCCGCACCTATAAGTTTTAGCGTATAATACCTATATGCTCGCCTATTGCGCATACTACTTATATGGCGCTATCAAATTTGTAGGCGCTCAAATATAGTAGTCGTACATAGGCGCTCAAAAACAATTTTTTAAAAAGGCTGGACTCATATATAAGGTCAATATATATATAATAAGCGTCGCACAGATCATAATTCATTTGATCTATTTTCATCCACTAATTGGTTTAAGATTTTATCGCAATAATCTTAAAATGTTAGAATACTAAAAATATTCAAAATTCATGGCAAACTTGTATCATTCTTAAAACCAGTGTAAAACATATAAAATATATATTATATTAAATAATTATAATATATAATATATATATATATATATTATATATATATATTAATATTATTATTATATTATATATATATATATATATTTATTAATTAATAATAATATATATTATAATAATTATAATATATATTAATATTATTATATATATTAATTATATATATATTATATATATATATATTATATATATTATTATTATATAATATATATATTTATAATATTATATATAATATATATATATAATATATATTATATATATATATATAATTATAAATTAATTTATATATATATATATTTATATTTATAATTATAATTTATATATTATTATTTTATATATTATAATATATATTAATATATATATATATATATATTAATATTATATTATATATATTATATATTTATTAATATATATATATATATTATATATATATATATTATTATATAATTAATATATATATATAAATATATATTAATTAAATATATACATATATTATACATTGAAATTATATCTACTAACAATACAAATAAATTGGCAACTAATTGAGGTACTCTTGAAGTATAATTTTCATAATTCTTCAGCGCTCGAAGCTGAACCCCGGGGAAATAACTATAAGGGATATAATTACATCAAGGACATGGAGCGAGTGAAATATAGAATGAACGTATGTAGATATTTTAGTTATTATAGCGCGTAGTTTTAATATTACAAAAAATTAATATAGTTGTAGGTTTTTCTTTCCTTATTAATAATAAGCAAATGGACCATTTTTATTATATCGTCAACTATAAGTTATTACTATTGCAAATAAATTATACGCACCACATCCACTACGCCGGTCAAGAAAATGTCGTAGGCGTCAAAGGCGCTCAATAGGACGCATAGGCTCGCTTAATGGTATACGTACATTGATGTAGAACCTCAAAAAATATTATAAAGGTCGCATATAAGTCGCGCTATATCAGTACGCTAAACTAGTCCGTGAATCACTGGCAAAAATAATATGAATATATCGAGCATATGAGCGCTCAGGCGCACTCTAAAAAAAATTTATATAGGCGCGCTCCACAGCTTACTGTGAATATATTATATTAAATTAATATGATATATTTATGAATATATTATAATATATATAATATATATATTATATATTTTTATATCATATCTACTTATTATTTCTAACTAATATTGTTTTAATTAATATTTTAAATATTATAATAGCACATATATCATTATATTAATATATATATATTATATTATATATTAAAATATATAATATATACGTTATATATATATATAATATATATATATATATATTAAAATACTTAATATATATAAATTAATATTTATATTATATATATATATATATATCAACGAAAAGTTAAACTGATAAATTAAGGAGTAAAAGAAATAAATATAATAATAATAATTTAATATATAAAATTATACACATTATATCACTCAAAAGCAGACTCATAAGTGAATAATAACATAAAATGCATCAATAGTTAAAATCCTATATAAATAATTAATCATACATTTTTATTTAGGTTTAATATTTTTACTATTATCTTTTAATATATTCATTAAATCATGCGTACTGTTATCTTTAATCTAGATTTATACTATTTAGAGCAAAACATTAAAATGTGTTCATATTATTCCAGCAATAAAATATTTTAATTACTAAAAATAATCTAAACATATTCTAACAATCGAAAAGCTTAGAAGTTAGTTAATAACATAAAAATTAAGTAATAAATTAATAAAAAAAATTATTTTATGTTCTCTAATATAATACATATTATTGTCCCTACAAGAAAAAAATTTATTGTGGTCAGAGTTACATGGAAAAATATAATAGGATAATCGTTTTTATTTCCAGATTTCTTGTTATATTTTAAAACCAGGTTTACAATTATTTTCCTTTAAAAAGGAAATCAATTTTAAATTAATGAGGCCAGTCTAATCGCATGTATATTTCTTGTTAAAAGATGTAGAATTGCCTCATAGTCTTCTTTGTGCGCCGAATTGAATATCTTTAACTTAGTAATTGTTAAAAATGAGAGAAACTGGTAAAATGAAAAAATAATTACAATATGAATAAAATCATAAAAATAAAAGATTGTGGTGTAAAACCTACCAGTAATAATTATATAATTAATTGGTTATCATAACCCTATTATTTTACTTACTTTTGTTAAATAATAAATAATTCAAATTTATGTATTTAAAAAATTAAATAAATTTAGACACATCTTAGAGTGTTTTGCGAAGTGGCTCCTATAGACACTTGATTTGCCATATAACACTAGACTATAAATAATTTATAAGTCATTTGTATTCATGTAGAAGAGGCACTCGAAATGAGTTGAAGTATTCTGCTGCTAAATTGATTAGTAATAAATTTAATATATTTAATTGAATTAATTTATCTTAGAATTAATTGTAATTATAATTGCACCATCTCAATGAGATAAAGAGCCCTGCGCTTTACATCTACTCTATTCCGACTGGTCTAAATCAACAACCCATCAGGACATAACTTTAAACTTGGAACAACTTTGCCTGTTTTCTATTACTTAGTTTAATAGGTACAGACCAAGACTTCGTCAACCGGGTAAATAAAGTTTTTTGTTATTTTTTTATAAAATGGTTCTGATATTACATAAAATGTTTCTGATTTATATTATAAGTTACTAATTTTTATAGATAGATAAATATTTGTCATATATATAATTCTGATTGCTAATATGTCTTTCGATTACTTAATAACAAGTACCAATCATAATATTTTCTGCTCATCTTTTGTAATAGTTAATTTAATCTTATTCAGAGGGATTTTATTATAACAAATTAAATCAGTTATTATATTATATTTATTGAATTTTTTCTGTGGATTATTATTTATAAATTAATATAAAATGATCAAATATGTGATATACATAATATATATATATATTATTTAATATAATTATATGTATTATATTAATTATGATATTATAATTATTATTAATATATTTATATATATTAATATAAATATATATATATATATATAATATATATATATATATTATTAATATATTTAATATATATATTTATTATATTATATATATATATATATTAACTATACATTAAATATAATATATATATATATATATATAATATATATTATTATAATATCTATATTATATATATATATATTTATTATTAATAATATATATATATATATATATATATATTAATATATATTATATATAATAATAATTTAATAATAATATAATAATAATATAATTTTAACTTACAATTATATATTATATGTTTATATATATATTATAACTGGAGAATTATATATATATAACTTATTAAAAAGTATAGCTTTTATTGTATATTGTACTTATAATATATCCTTTTCGGGGGGTAGCCCTAATGGTACTACTCAACCTAATTGGCCCCCCCTAGGATAACGCCACTGTTATTATAATACTATATTATTAATATATATATATAATTATTAATATATATATATATCATAAATAATATATAATATATAATATAATATTATATATTTATATATTAATTATATATATATTATATATTATACTTTATAATTATTATATATTATATATATATATATAATTAATATATATTATATATAAATATATATATATATATATTTAAATATGACATATTAGTTTACTCCAAAATTTTATATATCTCCCTCTTACTATAACGTCATTATATAATATCCTAAAAATACTAAACTGATTTAAGATTGATCCAGAAAATGTTAACTTACTATTTATCAGATATCCGCTATCAGCAATCGACATTTATTTTAACAATAAGAATAACTGTTAAGGGAACGTTCATGAGAATATCCCTAATATATTTATATTACAAGTAATTTTCTCATATCTGCCAAAATATATCCGCCGATGTAATTAATATACACATAATCAATATATTAACAAATTTAATTATAATTATTAATAATGAATAATTTACGCCAACTTATTTTTATCATCATAGAAGTGTGTCAAATGGCAATGCAACTTTGCTTATGTCGTACTTCTAAATATAATTACATAATTATTTAAGATTAAATTATTAGATGAAACAAAAAAATAATAAAAATAAATTATAATTAATTTATATAAAATAATAAAAAAGAAATTAAAATAAATCTTAGATAAAAAGTGAACATTGAAATGGAATTAAAAATAATAATATAATTAAAATAATAATAATAATAATAATTCTAAAAATGATCAACAGCTTTTAAAGTTGTAAAAACTTCCGAATATTAATTAAAATAACTATAAATTAATAATTGAATAATAATAATATCTTGTGTGATACATACTATATTTATATTATAATTAGATCTAAAATAAATAATTTAAATATATCATAATTATATAATATTTATAATATATAATATATATATATATATATTATATATATATATTATATATTATATTATATATATATATATATATATATTATATAGATTTTCTTTTAAACAACCTACCTACTCCTAATCGATTCATATTATACATAATGTTAGTATATATTTTAATTAATGTAAGGTAACACATAAATTTAATTAAGAATTATAATAAAAGATCAACTAACTATCATCGGTCTCAAATATCTCACAAACTACAAGTACTACAAGTAGGTAAAAAAAGGAATACATATGTATTATGTGAAATATGTATCGCGCCTAAAGCGTTTTTAAGAAATGCGGAAAACGCACTTGTAAAGAGCAAAATAAAAAATATTTACAAATACATAAAAAAAAAATTCATATCCTCAAAAACTACAATACTACAGCGAAAAGGATACATTAATTTTGGATAATTAATAACATATTATGTAAAAATTTTTTATGATATTAGTAGTAAAAAAAATGTAAAAAAAAAAAATAGTTGAATCAATATAAAAATAAATATTAGCTACTTAGCCTACAAGTAATAGAGGACATTCTATGGCCTAGATATATATATATTATATATATAATATTATATATATTATAATATATATATATATATATATTATATATATATATTAATTAATATATAATATATTAATATATAATATATGAATAATATTATATTTAATATAATATTAAATAAATTAGTAGGGACTATATTGTTTCTCTGTCATGAAATTGTTGTGAAAAATATTTAGGAGAACCCTCAAGGATTCACATTATACTGATATATGTGTTATCTCCTTCTTTTCAGCCACAAAATATATTATTTTTGTAAAGGTATTTTGTATTTCTATTACAGGTTATGTTTAAACTTCGTAGTTGGTCTTACTGCCAGCAGCGATATCTTGTAGATAACACAAGGGGGGGACGTTTTTCCATACCCCGTAGGGGGCGGAGGAACCCCCCGCGATACCCCAAATACAAGAGTGGGGGTTCAGGAGACCCTTCCCGGAGGGGGGGAGTTAGTCCTACCCCGTTCCACCGTTTCTACTCGGAAAGGTCGCCCGATGCGAGATCTCCTGACCTGCAACGCTGCCATCTAGAGGGAATACTTGCTGTTTTAAAGTAGCCCACTTGGGTCAGGGTGGGTATTATCTCTCTTTTAGTAATAATATTTATATAATATACCTAATAATGCTTATTATAGTTTTTAGTAAAATATAGAAAGTCTATTTTATTTTTTTATCTCTGTAGTAATTAATCCAATAATTAGTTTGTTTTTGTGACACCCTCCTAGCCCCTGTTATTCGTAAAAAAAGGAGTCAAATTGCCCGTGAAGTGGGTGGTAATCACTAGGTTCACAAAATAAATATATGAATTGTATTAAAACTAATATATTATTTTTAATAATTATTATTATTTTTTTTTAATTTTTTATTTATATTACATTTTCCTTATCTAAAATATTTATTTACTCTCATAAAATTAATAATTATCCGTTATTGTATTTCCATTAATATTAGATCAGTTATGAATGGAAAAATAAGTTTATTTTGAGATATTAATATAGTAAATATGGTAGACTTTATCTTGTTTTTTATTTTATTTTTTTTTTTTTTTACTATTTTCCGCTCACTATAAAGTATGGACCAGCCATTCAGCATGTATTTACCTTTTTTCGCTTAGTAGCTATTGTAGTTTTTGATATATAATGATATTGATATATATACCAAAATTTCTCAACCTATAATAAATTAATTATATATATATATTAATATATATAATAGATATATTGATATATATTAATATAAATATAGTATATTAAAAATATTATATAGTATTATATATTATATATATATATTATATATTATATATTATTATATATATTAATATATATATATAATATATATAATTTAATATATTAATATCTTAATAATATAATATTTATATAATTAATATATATTATATTATAATTATATATATATATTATTATATATATAATATATATATATATATATATTATAAATAATATCATATATTATTACATATATATATTATATATAATTATATAATATATATATATATAATTATATTTATATATAATTATATATATATATATATATATATCTTATATATATATATATATTATATATATATATATATAATATTATAATAATTAATATATATATTATAATATATAATATATTATATATATTATAGTATTATAATATAATTATTAATATATATATATATATATTATATTAATTATATATATATAATATATATAATATATTGATTGATTGAATGATTAATTAGATTAGGTATTGTATTGATTGAAATTAATTGTTAACAATCATTGATACCTTATAAAGAGAATATAATAAATAAAATAAACTCTCTCTTCTATCGTTACTCTCTTCAATATCTCTCTCAAATACTCAATATTATATATATATATATATTATTATTATATACAATAATCTCTATTCTTCTTATAATATCTATCTTCTCATAATCCTCTATATTCTATTATATATCTCTATATATTCTCTCTCTAGTCCTCTCTCGTCCTTTCTCTCTCTCTCTCTCATGTTAATTAATATTATTAAATAATATATATTATATATTATAATTATTTAATATATATATATATATATATATTATATATAATATATTATTTATATATATTAATATATAATTATATATAATATTAATATAATATATATATTATGTATATTAATTATATATATATATTATATATTATATATTTATATATATATTATATATATTAAATATATTATATATATATATAATATAATATTATATATATACTAAAACAATAAACCTTTGCCTCCCTAAATTAGAATAAATACGTAGCCTATACGCTCACATTAGAATATTGCTCAACTATATAGTAAAATTTCGGAAGAATCACTGAATTTTTTTTATAATAATAATTAAATATATATATTAATAGATAGAAAAAAATGAATTATATATTTAGGTACCTATAATTATTAAATATTATTCTTATATATTAATTATAAAACTAATTAAATCATAATAATATATAATTATTATTAAATTATTAATATATATATATATATATATATATATATAATATATTAATATATATATATAAAATATATATATTAATATAAAATTATATATCATTATATTAATATATATATAGCCTTTGCCTACCCCGGATAAAATATATTTTCTGCGGCGCCTCATAGGGTGACATACGATACGAATTTCAAATCACTGGCTACTATTATAATAATATTAACACCAAATTTATATTTTATCTAGGATCTTTTTCATATTCGAAAAGATAAAAATTAGAAAAATATAATTTCAGGCCATATCTTTTTTTCTACGCTGAAATGCGAACTAAATATTTTGGGAGTAAAATTTTTTTACAAAATTTAGTTTTCTACATCTTTTATTTTTATAAGTAATTTATTTTTTGTATGATTTTCAATAATTTATTTTATTTATATAAACTCCCTTACGATTAAATATATAAAAAGGTGATTTTACAAAAAAAATTTCACAAGATATAAAACATGCGATTTTTTAATTATTAACAGCTAACCGATGTATTTCTAAGAAAAATATATATGAAATATCTATCTGATTGGATAAACTAATGAGATATAAAAAAGATATGGCTGATATTCATTTTTTTCTTTTTTCGACTCAAAAGCCTAAAATTGAGGGTTGTGCCTAATATATTTATTAAGATGAACGGTGAAATTCGTGTCCAACTTAACAAACAATTATGTCAGATTATAAAAAGTTGTTAGAGATCCTATTACAATAAAATTCTTTTATATTAAAATAAAATTCATTTTCATAATCAATAAAATCGGTTTTGATTCAGTGAAGTGTACTTTTACAATAACTTTAAAAATTACTATAAAAAATAAATTGCCTAAACCCAGTTCACAGTTACTTGCTTCATTCAAACCTTTAAGTAAATGATTTTTTTTTAACATATTCATTATTGCTCACAACAATAATATACTTTTATAATTAGAAACATATCATAATAATTCTTAAATAGGATCTATGAGTTCACCAGTGATTATCTGAAAATTCTAAAATAAAGCCATTAATCCGTTATATTAAATTAGTTAAAATGGTATATTCTTAACCTAAAGGAAATACTACTATAAAAAGTTACAGTGACCACAATATCAATTTATATCCGAAAATTCTTTTATAATTATAAGTCTTTGACTAAATACGTATTATCAAAATATTGGTTAGTTTGGTATTCTAAGTCCTCCACAATAATTCTAAGGATTTAAGTTAATTAAAAAACCAATAATTATAGTATCAATTTAAGGTTCAACCATTCTAACAAGGAAAAAAAATAATCAAAAATAACTGATTATTTGGTTCACAGGGCCTACATATAACTTTTTTCGGGGGGTTCAGAAAACTTCAATAAATTACTTCATTTAATGCTTAGATCAATTCTCTTAATTAATATTTTTATTCAGTCTTGTTTGTATACCTCTTATCGCGCTAACGTATTTTAATAAAAATACTAATATATATATATATAACGTAAATTAATATTCTGTAAAACAGTTAAAAGATAGATAAATTTATTATAAAGAACTGAAAAATTAAGATAAAAAAAGAATTTCGATATCACCAATACACTGTTCAGTTATCTTTATGCCGTTAATATAGCACCTCTTTACTATGTTAGTCATTTTAGACAAATTATGAATCATTATCGTCTTAATTACCTCAAACCTTTAAAAATATTTATTTTTTTTAAATAGCATTACATGATTTACTTTGTCTTAAGACTCATTTGATAATATTATGATCCTACTAATGTTGGAAATTTGAGGCTAAAAACATTATATCCTTCAAATAATATATTTATATTAATTTATTTTGTAGGCCAGTTAAAGGTGAAAAGGTAGAAATACCCGAATAAATATTTTCAATATTTTTAAAATTTCTTATATACCCTTTATCATGCGGTCTCTTTGATTTTGGCTTTTTGCATTAATACGTTAATGATTTTTTAGATATAGTGGGATAAAATTTGCCGTTCATAACCATACTTAATACAGAATGTATAAAGTTGCTAATAGCTATATAAATTTTCAATCGGGCGTCTCCGAGAGCTCCGTATTAGCTGCAACCCTACCTATGTGCACAGTTTATGACTTACAGAAATTATTTGAGTATTTTATAGTTTGGCGCATATTAAATAAATAATAAATAAATAACTAAAATATAATGAATAATAATAATAGATTAATTTTCTGTCTAATTAGCAATTTTGACAATCTTTCTAAAAAATATATTGCAATCAAAATATATTGATTAATCAGTATCGGTCAATATTCAAACAATTTTGATAGAATCATTATATCTTTATACCGTTGAAGTGTTTCATACTAATATATATATTATATCTATATAATATAAAATATTATAATATTAGTCTATAGCATAAAAGTAGTATAGATAAATATATATATATATATAATATATATAGAAGGTAATGACGTCAGAGGAGCCATTCAGTCTGTTCATAGATGATGAGGTTATAACAAAGGTTTTTAATAACAAATTGTAAGTTGGTAAAATACAAATTTGGTTTTTATTTTTTATTAATATGTGATATAACAAGGTATTGTAATTTCCTTTGATTGTTAATTTTATTATGTCAACTAAGTTAATTTTTTTATTTCTGTAATATAAATAAATATCTAATTTATACCCTGTTTACGTTATTTAATTCGTTTGAGCTACATAAAGTAATAAAATCTAATGATGTAGTAACTATATAGATGTATAAGTATATATAATAACCTAATATATTTAAAATATAGATATACGCCCTATACTTATTAATTGTAATACCTATACTAAACTATTACCCTATAATATATTAATATATATATATAATTTAGTATCTTCTTGGGTATACTTACATTTTATATTATATTATAAAATGTAATGTATATATATATATATATAATTATAATAATATATATACATATATATAACTATAATATATATATATTTATATATTATTATATATATATTATATATTAAATATATATATATCAGATTAATATTATATCTTATATATTGGTGATATATACATATATTTATATATTTCATTATATATATTTATTGAGGTCACCCTCTAGAAGAGCCACAATCCATATCTCAAAGACTCCAAAACAGCCTTACCGGGGAGATAATAAGGAGAAAACAGTTGGTGGAATGCTGGTGTCCAATTTTAAGTGCGAAAAAAAAAACAAACTCAAAAAACTACAAATAGCTACAGCAAAAAGGAAAAAATATACAATTTTTGGAATCCTGGTAAAATTTTTAAAGTTAGGAAAACGAAAAAAATAAAAAAAATAAAAAAAATTATTGTTAATAATTATAAGTAATATGATTAGAGAGCCTATTTAGAGACCTTTTATTGTTAAAATTGTAAATAAATAGCTTTCAATATTAAATTTCATCTTTTTTTTACTAAGTATACCCCAACCAAGGCGTATATTACCCAGCGCCGATGGCAAGGAGTCGGGGTCTCTCGGCCTTTATTCCGGGGAACTAGGGGTAGGACTCAAATTCACTCCGATCCCCCCCCCGCCGGGGAGGGTCTCCGGAACCCCGCCCCCTTGTGTGTATTGTGGGTGTCGTCGGGGTTCCTCAACCACACCTCCCTAACGGGGTATATGTATGGAAAACGTCCCCCCCTGTGGTTCCCCTCGGCTCGAGCCCCCTAACATTGCCCCATGTAATATCGACTAAAATATTTTTGTGATATTTGCTGTTGAGTAATGATATAATATAATACTATATATAATATATATAGTTATATATTTTTGCTTTATATATATATATATATATTATACCGTATATATATATATATATATAATAATATATATATATATATATATACTATGGTCTCAGCACCCCCTCCAAAAAAATAGCCAAATTTTTATGTGTTTAATTTTTTTTTCTGTTCATTTCCTAACTAAAATTTTACCAAGACCTAAAATGTATTTCTTTTCCCTGTAGGTATGTATTTTTCGAGATATGATTTTTTTAATTTTTTTTTTTTTTTTTTTTACAGTTTCCTCGGTAAAATTTTGCCAGGATTCAAGCAATGTATTTTCCTTTTCCCGGTAGCTGTTGTAGTTTTTGAAGATAGTGGATTGTGGCTCTTCAGTTGAATTGCGTCTAAGCATTAACATACTATATATATATATATATCACTATATATTAATATTTATTAACATATACCGACCTTTAAATTTTAATATTGTTTATATAAAATATTAAAGTTTTAAATAATGTTTAATATTTATATTATATAATAAATAATAAATCTTCCGTTTTGTAATGACAGTATTATTTTCTTTACCCTACTATGGATCTATCCTATCATAAGATTTCTACATTCTTACGTCTACCATCCTACGTAACCGGGAGCTCATGAAATTACACTAAAAACTAAAATTTTCTATTCCTAAACTAGCCCTTAAGCTCATATATTCATTATCCTCACACTTAATAACTAATAGACCTGTAATTCTTATAATCTATACTGGATCTTTCGAATCTAAATTTGTAAAAATTCTTTTAATCTTATCCTATTTCTATTTTTTTTTACCTACCATGTTTACTTATCCTATCTAAGGTGTGTAAAATAATAATCGTTATAGGTTATACGTATTTATAGCTTCTAATCTAACTCCTATTCTATCCATTTCAAGTTCTCAGGTTATATGCTAGATCTTTATAGTCTTATAATCTTTGAGTTTTATAGGTTTACAGGTATAAGTCAGTGTAGTGATCTACGGGTCTACTGTGAAAAAAATAAATCAATTCATTTTAGACACCCTCTAACAATACATCTTAATTATTATCGTAAATTCACTAAAAATTGAGGCACTCCTGATGATAATTCTTTTTATTTTGTCATCCGAGTCCCGTTCTTCGTGTGGTGCCGTTTAATAGTATACTTCTTTTAATCAATATATATATTTTTACTTATATCTATATTACTAATCTAATCTTTCTATCTAATTATATCTAATTACTCCTCTAAATATTCTAATCTTTAATCCTATTCTAATTCTATAATTACTATCTATCTTATCGTATTTCTATTACTAATTCATAAATATCTATCTATATTATTATTTCTAATTGACTTCTTATACTTAATCTATTAAATCTATCTTATCTATACTTATCAAATTTTCACATCTTAATCCTATTATACTAATCTATTCTAAATTAATTACTAATCTTTACTTTTAATTTATAATCTACTTTTTCTATTCTATTCTAATCTATTTATCTATATCTATCTATACTATGCTCTTCATTATTCATTAATAAAATATCCTTTCTTTTATCTTAATATTACTTATATCTTATTATATATATTTAATCTATCTATCTAATCTATCTATCTATCTATCATGCTATTAACTTTTTTTTTTGAAGCAAATAAACATATACTCATATCGTAATCTAGCCCAGTATTAGAAAATGGTAAGTGATTTGCAAGAGGAATACAAGATTATGAAGTCTTTAAAGTAGATAAAACTCTTTCAATCCATATCTATACCTATAAAACATCTCTAATTTTTACAGTATTAAACTTAAAATTTAATTAAAGCTTTAACATTATAAACATCAAAACTTAGTATCTGCGTCCTGTATTTAGCCATCTTAAGGATGGTCACTTCTCATTACGTTTTTTAATATTAGAAATATCTACTTATATGTTTTGAAACAGTAAAATATCGTGATATAGGTATCTATATTCTAATCTAATTTCTTCAATTGAAACTATAGCTTCTACCGTCCTCATATAATCAGCCTTATCTTCTATCTCTTTGTGATCGCATACATTTATCTATCCTTTTCGACTTCTTTTTGTCTCTTTCTTCTTCATCTCCGGTCCTCTTCTTCTCCTCTTGGACGTCTTTTTGACCACTTACCTTTCTTCGTTCCCATCCATCTCATTGTTCCTCATTTTTCTTCTGTGTGCTCCTGCTCCTCTGCGCCGAAGAGAGATCGCACGACTTACATTCATTTTTGTTTGCTTTCTACTAATTAGACTAATTGTTTATTTATGCCCACTATAATATACGTATCCATGTATAACTTAGTATTCTAAACATTTATTAATACAGAAGTAAGTTTATAAAAAACCATAAGTATTTTAGTTACGATTCTACTTCGTAAGATAAAGCTATATTCGATTCAATATGCGTGTGAAGTACAGGCTCGTTCTCCGAAGATATCCGAATTTAATGTATACTGATAAGACTGTTATAGCTTCATTCGATATACACTATATATATTAAAGAAGAGCATAAAAAGTTAATGAATAGAATTATCGATTATATGTACATTCGTTTGACTGGATATCTCTCTCAATACTTCTGACAGGAGCACTTCTCCTTAATAGATATCACTCATATGTGCGCTCTCAATGCTTCAGCTTTCGGACTGTACGTCTCTCACGTCGTGTGAGTTTCATTGGAGGGGCATTTGACTGTTCATTGTGGGTAACCACGCATTCTACCACCAGAATATATGGTTAGCGATCGCAGATTTTAAAATATAAATTATTGTTAGCAATATTTTGCCGACCTCAGTATGAGGAGATATTTCAATTAAGTGAAAAGATAAATGAATATGAATAGAATAAATAAATAAAATTAGACTATAAACTGTTGTTATGCTCTTAGTAAAACTGGAGAAACCTCCTTCTTCACAAAAAGTATAAAAATATAATCAGAATATAATGTACAGAAATAGCTTAATATAAGATAAATCAAAATAAAATAAGTAACTGAAGATATATATAATAAATACTATATATATATAATGAATTTAAACCAGATATAAGTAAATTATGAAAGGTAAATTAGATATAAATAAATAAATATATAAATTTTAAAGTAATTAAAGGCCATTAGAGAAGCAATTCAATTAGATGAACTTGGAAGTACAGTCGAGGGTTTTTGGAGTGTTTTATATATTATAGAAGATGAATTACTGACACTTAAACATGGTCATACAATTTTATCATAGATTAAATTAACATAATTATATATCTATCACAAATGGACGAAATATGTGTAATGCATTTATAGAGACGGTTTCCTACCACAAATACTAGATTTAAAAATGTTTACTATATAAGTTCCCTTTTTTTCTTTTAAATGTGCAAGTATAGAACAAATTTACATATATTGACACAGATATGTGCGGTGGAAAGTAAATAGTACGATATACATCTATCTCTTTGGTAGTTGCTCAACATGATGTACTGTGTAATATTACACGTTGTAGTGTGTGATTATGTAAGTTTAAGCATAGCATATGCATTCTAGTGTGTTTGTGTGAGGGTAACAGTAATATTATGTATAATAATATACATTTATAGATATTACCTAAGGAACATAAATGAGAATAAAGAACATTCTTAGGAGCAACCCATATTTAGAAGGTTCAAAGTCTTCTTCCTTGCTCTCTTCTTATTGAGGGTTTGTATTGTTGTATTTTGCGTTCTAGATGTGTTGATTGTGATTTTGTTGTGATTGTTACTACTTGTTTGATTTTAGTTCGTCGGTTCGTTGTTATTGCTTTATTGTTAGGTGTTTGTGTGAAAGTTTGATGTGTTCGTAAATTGACAATGGCTTAGTATGGGTATGATCTGTTTTTAGGAGACTGGCAGTCGATCCCCTACTGTTGTTATAGAGTACAGAATTGTTGCAGTATGTAGGAATCAGCGCCGAAATCTGGATTTACTGTGAGCTGTTCCTGCTAGTAGTTTTCCGTATAGATGTGTCTTGTAGTTTTTTTAGTATTTGTTAGTTGTTTTTTTGTTTTATTTTGTTCGTCGGTGAGGTAATATTACACTCAACACATTGCTTCATGACTTCACATACATTTCTTTTCCTCTTCCTAAGCACCATCTTTTGCTCTGCTTTCTTTCTTTCCTTCCTCATTCCTCTAAATTTCCTATCAATCTTCTATAGTATTGCTTCTCTAGTCTAGATTGCTTCAGCCTCTCTACTTGACTGAAAATATACGAATAAATTGGAAAGCTCATATACATAATCTCTATTTTCTACTGATAATTTCTTTTTTCTTAGTATTTGTCTCTTGTCACTTATATTTTTACTGATTCTGTTTTTTATTTCTTCCTCATTAATTTTTAAATCAATTTAATTTTTTTCTATACTTTTCAATATATTTTGCGAATATATAAAATTTAATTACCAAAAGATCCGATAGTTCGTATTTACTCACTCAGATGTTTTTCAGCTAATGTAGCTATTTGTATAAAATCAAATCTTCACGCACAGTAAAGTACTTTTTTAAATTTCTCGCGCTAAACGTATGTTATTACCAGTTAGGAATTATATCATAAACCTTTTTTTTTTTCTCTTGTATTATCTTAAAGGAGAGTGCCCAAAATATTCAAGAGAGAAAGTGTCAATAATTTTTTTTCTTTTTTTCTTAACTTAAAGGAATTCGACCATTCGGTAATACCCGCAAAGATGGCAATTGAGTCGGGGTCATATTAAATATATATTTACATTATATACATGTAATTATTATACTAATATTAATATATATATTAATATAATATTAATTTATATCCCTATTATATATATTTATAATATTAATTTGTAATATTTATTTATTATATAACATTACTATATATTATGTATATATATATATATTATATATTATATATATTATTATATTATAATAGTATATATAATATGATATCTATATATTAGTTTTTTATACTCTTAGTATGTATTATTATATATTATAATTGATTCGTATATATTAATAATATTTTAACATAACGGCAAATTTGTAGAACCACTGTATCTGTCTTAGTTATTAATTTTAAAACATATTAAGAGTGTAAAGTTTTGGTCATGGTAATTTTTAATTTCGCGTCTTTTTCGCTTCTTCATCCATCTATCTCTATTCTTATCGCTTAACTATATACTTTTTATTATTGCATATTAGATATTTATATTTATTTTATATCATTCTGATATAATATTATAGTTAGATAGGTCAAATGCTTTATTACAGTCCTATCAGACTATTCTAGATCATGAGACATGAAAACGAATATAAATGTGAAAGCAACTCTCATTCATTTCATTATATTTCTAGTCAATTTTATTTTTATATTACTTATCATATTTACTATAGTAGATAAAAACAATATTAATTATACGTTAGCAGTAGAATATTGCTCGTTTTATGTCAGGATTAGTGTTCGTTTACAGAACACACTTCATAGAGCTAAGTATATAGTCTTGATCCGAAATCTCAGTGGCAGGATCACATTGGTGAATGTGAAAAGGTTCAAATGAGTTATTTACCGACATGGTGACAACACGCAAGTGAAAAGAAAAGTTGCATTAGAGGAAAAAATAAGAAACCTGTGATTAAAGCAAGTAGGTGAATTAAAATTTTGTTTCATTTATTTTAAAAGAAAAGTTATTTATCAAATATTTTATATTGATATTTTTAGGGATTGGAGCTTGAACCAAAAGTTTAAAACTAGGCTCTCGTAACTTTGGCAATTGGAGCCGAAAATACCTTGTTAATGTACGATTTGGAATTAATTAGGAAAGAGGCTGAACAAATAATCAATGTCCTTATTTATGAACTCGAAGTCCATTGCAAGTTAAAAATACGAAATACACAACCGCAGCTAGGAATCAATGGTGGTATTGTTTATGTTACGTTTTGGTGAGATCGTAAGTTGTTCTCACGTTGTTAAAAATTATTTAATTGCAATAAACAATTTAATGATTCTATCCATATATTGAGTAAAGCTTTTAAGTGTATATTTTAAAAAAAAGTTTCTTGAACTTTGCTCGTAATTTAAAAGAGTCGAGAATAGAAACTAGTTGTAAGCGACTTGATAAGTGTATGTACCTTACCGTGATAAATTTTATTATTGAAGGAATTTATTTTCAAGCCAAATATTATTGGGATATATTTTACATAATGTTTGTACATTCCTGCAAGTTAAGAAGATGAATTATGTGATTTATTCAACGCTTAGGTTTTTAAGTATAAGAAAATTTTTGTTGTAAAAACGATTGACATTTAAAGGGATAGTTTTGTGATTATTGATTTAGTTTTTTTTAAGTTTTGTTGTTAAATAGTTGACTTTTAAATAAATAATATTAGAAAAAATACCAAAATAAACTTGGTTTTCTCTCGTCCATCGGTTTTAAGGATAAAAGTAAAGGCCAGTAAAAATAATAATATCTTATCCTGATGTAACAATAATAGTATATATTATATCATATATATATAACTATATATATGATATGTATATTATATTATATATATATATATATAATATATATAAATTATGATATATATTATATATATATATATATAGGTTGATATTATAATATAATATATCATATATAATATTATATATATTATCACGTATATATATATACTATATATATGTATATATATAAAATATAGATATATAGAAATATATTATATATATATAACGTATAGTATCACGTATTTTTACGTGCCTAGGGTGACTATCATATATATATATATTATAGATAATACTTAGATATTATATATATATATATATTTTATATATAGGGTGATCAGTATAGATATATATATATAGTATATGGCTGAAGAAGAAGTTGGCAATCTTTTTCGCGTGATGTTCACGAACCAATTCTTAATGCTTACGGTAAGAAAAAGTTTACCCCTTTTGATTAATCCATTTAATAATTGTTATGGGAAGTGAAGTGACGTTTGATCCAGTTTACAAAAAAAATATTTAATAGACTTACATATACACATTTTCAGCAACCAATTTCTTTAGCCTCTTTTGAGGAACAGGTTATTCATCCGGGATATTGAATGGTATCAAAATTTTCATGTTCCTTGAATTGCATCTTGTTCAGGATGCGTTCGCACGTTCAGTTATTGATTCAACCAACGGATTCATTATTGCGTTATAAAATTTTTTTTTCAAATTACCTTTAAAAGAACACACACCCTCCTCTCGCATTGCTCTTATCATCTGGATTGTGTCCAGATATAGAAGTTGGATTGCGATTCCTTGACTTTCACAAGAAATTGAAAACTTTTTGACATTTGTCGAACATGGAGCATAATCATGCATTAAAGTTTAAGAATTCTCTTAACGAATTCAAATTTCTTTCTCTGTATCTCAATAGATACAGCTGAAAAAAAGATTGAATTGTAGTGTTGGTCTTTGTGTAGTATGGTTTTGACGCCTTATCCACAGTGATATTACAAATTAATATTTCGAACCTGTCTGTTCGCGAAACCGCGACATGTATTCCAAATCATAATCTGTAGTTCCGATGGATTTGCTCTTTACTGGGCACATTCGTGCGTCAAGTCTTCTGACGATTCAATAGATGAAGGAAAAAATTTTCTTTTCATTGCGTGGGTGATTTCTTTTCATCTCTGAAACGAGTATGATAAAAATTAAGACGCGAATACAAATAAAAAAAAATTTGAAAAATATATTTTAACAATCTTATGTCAGAGGAATATGACCAGAGCTTATGGGCCAGGAGAGCGTATAATTAGGCGGATAAAGAAACAATTCAACTAACAGAAATCAGACTCGGAACAGATATAAGCTTCATATTCAATTGTTCAGAATAAAAATAAATTTTTCAGTAAATTCTCTCATATGAGATTTTGAAATATTATTCAGAGAGGAAGGGAGGAAGGAAGGGAGGGAGGAAGGGAGTTATGGAGGGGGGAGGAAGGGAGGAAGGGAGGTGGGAGGGTGAGCGGGGTAGGGATGATGGAAGAAGGAGTATAATCATAAGGAATGAGAACAAAATATGAGCTAGATAGACTAGATAGATATGGAATGGGTATTAGATAGATTAGATACGATAATAGAGTAGATAGATAGATATATAGATAATAGATAGAAAGAAAGAAAGACGAAGACAAGAAGAGACGTTGAAGAAAGAAAGAGAAAAGAAACAGGAGAGAAAGACAGAGGGAGGAAGGGAGATAGAAGAAAGTATATCATAGATAGGATATAAGAGAGACGAGATAGATAGATAGATAGATAGATAGTATAGAGAGAAAGAGACTGAGATAGATAGATAGATATATAAAGGAGTATGAGATATAGATAGATAGATAGATAGATAGATAGATAGATAGATAGATAGATAGATAGATAGATAGATAGATAGATAGATAGATAGATAGATAGATAGATAGAAAGATAGAAGATTAGATAGATAGATAGAATGGTAATGAATAGGAAAGATTATAAAGCTAAATGATGTCATAATATTTTATATTAAAAGTTTTTAACCAGCCTTGGTCCCTCGCTCAGGAAATTTTTCTGAACAATCGATTTCTTCAAAACTTTCTCAATAAATTTTAATATCCTCAAAAATCTTCGATTAATACGCCCCATATTTCAGTTAAAACTTCTTGCAACTATGTTTTACAAAAGTTTGGGCAACTGGTTCTTGTAATTATTCCAAAAAATGCTATTTTATTCTACTTATTGTGCAATTTTGAAGTATAATGTGTTTTTTAGGCAGTATTTACATTAAGTGGATCACTGGTAGATATAGATATATAATTACTTTTATTATGAAACCACAAATCTATACTATTATGTTATTCACCTTTATCCATATTTAAAACAGCAAAGAAAGAAGAAATGAATGAGTAAATGGAAGGATTAAAAGGAATTGTCATTTCTTTTTTCATGATTTTCCGTTCACGTGATTCTCGTTCCAAAGACTGAATCTCAAAATTCTGAAGAAAATAAAAAAAGGGTTTCTTATTTTTTTTGTGACACTTGCTTTGTGACAGGGACAACATTTTAGAAGAAATTAGCATTCCATAATAGCGGCACTAAGATTTCTCTCTCTCTCTCTCTCTCTCTCTCTCTCTCTCATCTCTTTCCCTCTCATCTCTCTCTCTCTCTCTCCTCTCTCTCTCTGCATCTCTCTCTCTCTCTCTCGTCTCTCTCTCTCTTCTCTCTCCTCTCTCTCTCTCTCTCTCTCCATCCTTTCTCTTTCGCTCTCCCTCTTTTTCACATTTTGCACCATTAGTTTCCCAACATTGATGTTCATTCTAACGTCCCTTTTTATACTATCTATTTTAAAAACACGTTTCCCTCTCTCTTAAAAGTAAATAAAAGCTGGTTTCTACTATTAGTTTTACGACTTCTCTTTATACTTATTTAAACTTTTAGTCCTAAAGTTGAAACATCTAAAACTTTTAAATTATATTAAATTCGTTTGAATTTCATACTAGATGTTCTTTATTTATCTTAATAATATATAATAATAATAATAAAAACTAATAATATAATAATAATAATAAATAATAATAAAATAATAATAATAGATAATAAAAATAATAATAATAATTAATAATAACATAATAATAATAATAATAATAATAATAATAATAATAATAATAATAATAATAAAAATAATAATAATAATAATAATAATAATAATAATAATAATTAGATAATAATCTATGAATAATAATAATAAAATAAATAATAATAAATAATAATAATTAAAGATAATAATAATAATTAATCAATAATAATAATAATAATAATTATATAATAATAACACATAATAATAAGTAATAATAATACAATAAAATAATAATAATAATAATAATAACATAATAATAATAATAATAATAATACAGCTAAAATAATGGATAATGAATCCATCAATAATGAACATAATAATTAATCAATAATTAATAATTAATAAGTAATTAAATTAATAATAAATAATGAATAATAATAATAATATTAATAATATAATAATAATAATAATAATAATAATAATTAAGAATAAGAATAAGTAATATAGTAATTAATAATAATAATAATAATAATTAACTAATAATAATAATAAGTAATAATAATAATTAATAATAATAATAATAATAATAATAATGAGTAGTAATAAGTAATAATAATAATAATAATAATAAAATGAATAAAATGAGAAAATATTGAGTAATAAAATATGAATAATAATAATAATAATAATAATAATAATAATAACACATATAGTGTTATTTGTTGTACTACTCCACTAATATTAATAATAATAATAATAATAATAATAATAATAATAATAATAATAATAATAATAATAATAATAATAATAATAATAATAATAATAATAATAATAATAATAATTAATAATAATAATAATAATAATAATAATAATAATAATAATAATAATAATAATAATAATAATAATAATAATAATAATAAATGGAAAACCTTAAGCTCTATATCAATTTTCAATTTTAAAATTCAAATGCAATTAGCGGTTGTTAATCATATAAATGAATTCTATTCTCTGTTTTATTAATTACTTTTTTAAATGTAATGATCACTGATAGGCTGCTAGGCGATTGCGCAGTATACGTATGCTTCTTTTTGACCCACTTTTTCCCCAATAGAACTGTCTAGGCATGGTTGTTAAATGGCTTCCCTGTTTGGTTGATGTGCAACATTCAGTTAGTTTTACAAATTTTGATTAATTTAATCCAATTAAGTTTGACCTTCCTTCTTCCTATATTATCCTTTAATACATGATATTCTTTCTTCTTTCTTTCTTTCTTTCTTTCTTTCTTTCATTCTTTCTTATTTTCTGTCTCATCTTACATTCTTACGCTTTTATCTGCTTTGTTTTTATTACCATTTTTATTTTAGTTTTACCATAATTATTTGTTCACTTTCCCGTTTTCTTATGCAATCATGTTCAATCCGCAAAACACACAATTTAAATAAAATAATAGTTTTGATAAATTTTGATAATTATCGAGCATTAGGCATCATGTTTTGTCAAATGATTTATTACCTTAATTTAAATTTATTTGCCAAGGTTATTAATAAAGCTGAAAAATGATATTTATTAATTTAAAAAACCTAAGAGAAAATTCGTTGGTTTGGCTTGCGTGTTATAATATATGAACAAGTTTTAATTGCTTATTTAATTTCTAAACAATTTAGGAATAAAGGGCATGATCCAATATTTTAGATTTTGGAACCCCATTTTAGCCCCCACCTAAAAATGAACATCAAATTCGGAATTATCAGCGATTTGACCTAATAAACACAAACTGAGCTTTTTTGGGCCTCTAAACGTTGGTTTCGAGGTTTGGTCTGTGTCTGTAGTCCTTCTTTCAAAATCTTCAAGTCAGCTGTTTTTGTTGATATTTTTCGATATCAATTCCAGATTTTTTTCGAAATGACTTCAAACTTGAAATATGCATTGATTGGTCCTTACCTACAATATGCACGTTTTACATTTTCGATTTTTTGAGTTTGTGCTCAGCGTTGTCCAATTCCAAACCCATTTTTTTTGGATTTTGAAATGAAATTGCGATATTTTTTTCCTGTTCGGGCGAAGTGAATGAAAATTTCAGGGCATATGTAGTCGGGGAGAGGCACATTTTTAATAATAATAATTTCTTTGTATATGCATTAGTTTGGATTTATTTTGGAACAATTTTTAAAAAAAAAATTTTTGGAACATTTTTTAAAAATTTCTTTGAGTATACACAAAACATTATGTAAGTAAAAAAGGTCTATCTCGCCCAACTATACAAGCCTGAAAATTGATGTTGATCGGAAAAGTAGAAAAAAAACTATCTCAATATTTCACTTTTTGGAACGACTAAATTTTTGAAAAAAGTGAAAAATTAGAGATATTTGTTATTTTCTACTTATCCGACCAACATCAAATTTTCAGAGCTTAGTAATAGTTTGAGCGAGACTACACCTTTTACTTAATAATGTTTTGTTACTCAAAGAAATTTTTAAAAAAATTTCCAAATTCTTTTTTCTGAAAAATTTGTCCAAGCAACAGAATCCAAAAACTATGCCATTGTACAAAGAAATTATTTAAGTTAACAAAATGTCCTTCCCTCTCCCGACTAATATGCCCTGAAAATCTTCATTCAACTTTGCATAAACAGAGAAAAAATTATGCCAATTCTTTATTTCTCCAAAAAAAATGGGTTTGGAATTGGACAACGCTGAGCACAGAACTCAAAAAATCGAAAATGTAATACGTGCATATTGTAGGTAATGGGACCAATCATGCATATTTCAAGTTGAAGTATTTCGAAAAAATTCGGGAAGTTGATACGAAAAATGTCAAAAACATGCGGTTTTGAACAATTTTGAAAAATTTGAGAAGACATGACTCACAGAACACAGAAACCCCGCGAGAAACAACGTTTTATTGTAGAGCACAAAAAAACGCTACAGCTTGTGGTGTTTATAGGTCAAAATCGGTGTATTCCCGAATTTGATGTTCATTTTTAGGTGGGGGCTAAAATGGGGTCCCAAAATCTAAAATATTGGATCATGCCCTAAAGGTTACATCTCCTTTCTTCGTAAACATTAGTCTTTAATTATATGTTTCATAACCGTTTATATAAACAAATGGTTATTATATCGTTTGGCAAATTAATGTTTTAATTAACGTGTCAGAAACATGTTTTGTTTTGCTTTGTTTTTAAAGCCCCACAAATGAAAATGGTAGATTTTTTTTTTAAAATAAAAAATAAATAAATAAAAAATATTTATTGTTGCAATTTTAAAACATAGAAATGGAAATTGTATCGAATATAAGCGCCTGCAATTATAACGATTCTCAGTCTTGTCAAGATATTCAAGATATCATCCTTCAAATTAATATAAAAAAGAACAAATTTAATGAAACGTTGCTTCATAAGACAAATCGATATTTTCAGAGCATTTTAATGATCAATACCATCGTTTCTTCACCCATTGGTATGAATCGTGCCAATAAACTTACTATTTTGCCAATTATAAAGAGTAAAACCCACAAGACAACTGGCTCTACATTCACAAGAATGGCTCTGAGTCAGACAATGGCTATATTATTACTATTATTTTCTACTATAACAAAGGAGAGTTTCATTTATAACGACAAAAATGAAAAAGAAAGCCCAAGAATAGTAAAAGAATTAAAATAAAGGAAATGGAAAAAGGAAGAAAAGCAGGAAGTTAAAGAAAAAAAAGAAGTTATCGAAGAAAGAAGAAGAAGAAGAAGAAGATGAAGAAGAAGAAGAAGAGGCAAGAAGAAGAAGCAAGAAGAAGAAGAAGAAAGAAGAGCAAGAAGAAGAAGAAGCAAGAGAAAGAAGAAGAAGGAAGAAGAAGAAGAAGAAGAAGAAGAAGAAAGAAGAAAATCAATTGTATACATAATGATTTACTTCGTATATGTCTTGCTGAATTTCAAATTTTATATTAAACTCTCAGAAAGTAATGAAGTATTAAACAATCATTATTGCACACACACATACAAACACACCTACACACACACACACCTAACACCACACCCCCACACCAACCAAATAAAAAATTAATTATATTTGTATTTTATAATATAATATATAGTATATATATATAATATATATCATATATTATATTATATATATTATATATAATCTATATATATAATATATATATATATATAATATATATTAGTATATATTATATATATAATATATATATATATATAATATATATATATATATATATATAGTATATATATAAGATACATATATATTGTATTTATATTCTCTATAATATATGTGTGTGTGTGTGTGCTGTGTGTGTGTGGTGTGTGTGTTTGTGCACTGTAACATATTGCAGTATATTTAATTCTCTACATACTGTTATTTTCTCGTTGAAAAAAGACAACGTTTGCGAATGAGAAGCATTGGCTTTTCGTTAAACAATTTATCAATATTCTAATGGAAGGGTCAGATTTCGTTGGATAGTTAATTACTCTTAGTTGCAAAGAATATTATTCCCGTTTGAAAATCATTGACTGTGCTTTGGGATATGTTAGCTTTATGAATGTCTCAAGAGATTTTGACTATAAGTTTTATCTTATTTTAATGTAAGTAAACATATGAGTATCCATTGTTTACAGAAAAGAAGTGTAAAAGGATGAGGATTGAAAGAATGGAGGAATCAATTAGCAGTAATAGTATCAAAGAGAGAAAGAGTTCCATGAGAACGAGAAGAAAGATGAGAGAGAGAGATGAAGAACAAAGAAGAGGAGAGAAGAGAAGAGAGAGAGAGAGAGCACGATAGAGCAATACCGAGAGAGACCGAGAGAGACGAGAGAGAGAGAGAAGAGAGAGAGAGGAGAGGAGAGAGAGTGTGTGTGGGTGTGTGAGAGAGAGAAAAAAAAGTGAGAGAGTATGTGTCTGTGAGAGAGAGAGAGAGAAAATCTACAACGAATTTATTAATTTTTATAATAATAAACCTAATACCAGAATGGGGTTATGCGGAGTAAATTGAGCATAGCTCCTCTACAGAAAAATATTAAGGTAAACAGAAGATGAGGGATTTCAGCCCTCTTTGTGGAGGAAGGCAAATATTTATCATCATCTCTTGTGATGAGAGACCAATCCCTAAAATGATTATTATTATTACTATTATTATTATTATTATTATTATTATTATTATTATTATTATTATTATTATTATTATTATTTATTATATTATATCATATTATATTTATTATTATTATTATTATTATAATTATTATTATTATTATTATTATTATTATATTATTTTATTTTATTATTATTATTATTATTATTATTATTATTATTATTATTATTATTATTATTATTATTATTATTATTATTATTATTATTATTATTATTATTATTATTATTTTATTATTATTCTTTATTATTATCATTTTATTATTATTATTAATTTAGTTATATATTAAATTATTATATTATATATTATTATTATTATTATTATCTATTATTATTATTATTATTATTATTATATTATTCATTTTATTTATTATGTATTATTATTTATTATTTTTGTTATTAATTACATTGTTGTATGGTCTAAAAACATTTTAATTTTTCTTACTTTCACTTTTAAAAATATTATAATTATTTCATTATTATTATTATAATATTATTAATTATTATTAATATTAATATTATTTATATTATTAATTATTATTCATATTATATTATATATTATTATTATTATTATTATTATTATTATTATTATCACATTATTATTATTATTTCTGAATCATAGCTATAAATAGAGCATTCATATAACAAAGTTAAAGATTTAATTAAAATATATTATTATTATTATTATTATTATTATTTTTATTACTCATATTTATTGTATTTTATTGTTATTATTATATTATTTCATTCATATTATTACTTATCGAATGAATTCTCTTGTTTAATATTATGTTTTATATTATTATTATATATTTTTATTATTATATTATTATTATTATCATTATTATTAATTATATTTTATTATTCATTATTAATTATTATTAGTATTATTATTATTATTATTATTATTATTATTATTATTATTATTATTATTATTATTATTATTATTATTATTATTATTATTATTATTATTATTATTATTATTATTATTCAATATTAATTTTATTATTATATTATTATTTATTATTATTAATATTATTAATTATCCATTATTATATTATTCTTTATTATTATTTATTAATTATTATTATTATTATTATTATTATTATTACATTCAAATATATCTGCAAATTATTGTACTTTCAGCTTACAAATTGGACAAGTCAAGAATGGCTCAGATAAAATGGCAATGTGAGAGTGACTGAAAAGACCTATTTATAAAACTCCAGTATAATGCCAAGTAAACAATGCAATTAAACAGTGCTTGTTGCATTTATTTTAAGATGGAAGTCTTGGCAGACTTACGAATGGCTGCATTAAATGTATGAAATTCGAGATGTTATAATAATGTTCAATTTAAAGATTGTTTTTTTTTTTGTTCTTATTGATTTTTTCTGCTTTTATTATCTGTCTCTCTCTCTTTCTCCTCTCTCTCTCTCTCTCTCTCTCGTCTCTCTCTCTCTCTCTCCTCTTCTCTCTCTCTCTCTCTCTCTCTCCTCTCTCTCTCTCTCTCTCCTCTCTCTTCTTTCTCTCTCTCTCTCTATTCTATCATCTCTCTATTCTCTCTCTTTGCCCTTCTCTTTATTATTTCAACACAGGTAACTTCATAAATATGGTAATACTATCTCCTTTACAGGTATCAACAAAAACTGGC
>JABUQX010064524.1:12500-15000 GCA_015478945.1 Trachelipus rathkii | reverse complement strand
AATTTTAATACCGGCAAAAAAAACTTAGGAAAGGCGCACCTCACTACACACTATGGGCAATGAAGAACCTGAGAATGGCAACGTTGTTAAACCGGACGCCAAAAGAAGCACATTGGGAACCAGACTCGGACCAGAATTATTTTGTTGAATTTGCTTGCTATACAAATACGATAGTTGAGGAGGAGGATATTGCCAGAAGTGGAGAACCGAGGGGGCAGGTGGTGGAGCCGGATGAGTTGGCAGAATCACTGTGAGACGTAAAAAAAATTGGTCTATGGAGACACTTGAATGGAAATAATGAAAATTACGGGAAATGCAACCGGGTGAAGATAATGTATACCAGCGAGAAAATCTATTAAAGAATGTGGGAAGAGATAGGAAATCTAAGGGTATGTAGATAAAAGAAATATTAATAGATTATTAAGTGCTGGGGCGAGAAAGAAAGGTTACACCTAAAAAATGAGAACTATGATCAAGTGAATATCTCTCCAATTTATATTAATAAATTATGCATTATCGTTAACTGGCGAAGTAGAGGCAGACTGTAGTAACATTAACTAGCCAGGAATTGCTTTGACACCATCATATCGCAAAGGTATAACGTCATACCTCGTATATACTCTCCAGAACAAACAGATTCGAAGAGCACGAGGGTAAGAAGCATTAAAATGGATGAGTGAGACATGGCTTTAGGCAAAACTGAGTTTTAAGAGTGTTGGAGATTTCAATCTAGAAGCGCTGCATTCTTGAATTATAATTTTTCCTTTTTAAAGATGGTACTGCTCGAATAATGCGGTTTGAGGGAAATTGTAGCAGCGAGGAAAAATGTAATTTAGTCATGAGTGTTCCGGTCGTCTGGGTGTTGGTGTTCGCCCTGTGCGCGGTCCTCTCCACAGTGGTGCTGAGCTTCACGAACGCAAGAAAGTCACAAATAGGACATTACCTATGCGTAACAAACTGACGAAAAAAGAGTCACGCCACATAACAGATAAAAGAAAATTTCCATGGCACTACTCCAAAACTGTATTTAATCGTTAAATATATAATATATATATTATGCAATATGAAAAAAACCCAGAATGGTAAATCGAATGGTAGATATGGTTTTAGGTTTGATACGGAGGATATAATACAGGGTGTTGTTCTCATATCTCTCACCGATATTATATGTTTATTATACTCATGTTCATGGATTATTTAGTGGAAAAATAATTGGATTCACATGAGAGAAATCAGAGTGGAGTGAGAACTTTAGTCTTATTATGTAGAATATTATTACACTGCAATTAGAATGTAACCTATGTACGTTGAGGTTGACTAATTAATATTATCTAAAGAAGAGTAGCTTATCATTAGACTAAGAAGTAAATATATTTATTAATTATATATATATGACAATATACGATGTATATGGGATGATATATTAGTATAAAATAGGAAATGATATTTATATAGAGGGAGTAAGTAAGAATGATAGATAAAATGAGGAGTAAGACTGAAGGTTAGATGTTGATAATAATAATATAGAGGATGAGAGGGTAAAATGAATTAATTAGAGTAGATAGGGATCAAGAATTGAGCAGGTTTGATCTAATTTAATAAATTAACCTATTATATAATATAATATATGAGTTTATGTTTATCGGGGCGGGAAATAGTTATATTTAAACATAATGAAAATTGAATAGTAAGATAATATGAATAAGTTATTAATCACAATACAATTTAAAGTATTAGCTATATTCGAGCTAATACGAGAACTCAAGAAATGTACCTCTCACGATAAAGTGATAATAGTAAATATCGTGTCTATTTATACTACTACTTATATTTAAATACAGTATTAGTGTTAGTACGATAAGCCGGTTGAGGCTTTATGATACAAAAATACTTATAAAGAGTAAATGAGAATCATAAGCTGAGTGGTAAATGAGGGTAGTTGTGATGATTCAATAATAATAGGGAAGTTACGAGGAGGGATAGAATTGAGTAGAATAATGAATGAATTAATAAGAGAGGTATATAAATATATAGCTGAGTAGGTAGGGTAGGAGTAATGATTATACTCACATTAGTAGATATTATATTATATATATTGAATATAAGGGTAACTAAGCTATATTACGATGTAGGTATAAGTAGTATATAACTAATATATGATGAGGATGAATGTAGGTATAATATAAGTATAATTAACAAGTGACCCCCCCGACACGAGCGGTAACTACAGAAATGTATTTATAAAAGCCACTAAGGATGGAGAAAGACGCTAAGTGTAGGATCGACACCAACTCAGAATACCATGATGGTGATGTAGATAACGTGAAGATAGAACGGTCGCAGAGGTTTAAATGAATTTTAAATAATTCGGTCCACAGTCAGGAACAGAATCTACGAGGTAAGTCCTATGTTAGTTTGAGAAACTAAACTGAAGCAATCAAAGAACAATGGCGTCAACATATACCGGCAACATAATCCTTTCTGTCCAACCCACAGATTG
>JABUQX010064524.1:0-7500 GCA_015478945.1 Trachelipus rathkii | reverse complement strand
GAATGAAGGGACAGAGATGAAATAAGAATAACAAGGAAAAGAAAGAAAATTAGATAATGAAGTGATTATAGTGATATCCGTGGCATTATATTATTTAGGGAAAATGTAGTTACGTGTTGTTTTTATTGTTTTGCCTTCCTTAGTATAAGTTTGGGCTATGATCACAAACGCTTAGAAGAAAGGAGAGGTAGATAGAGGGAAAGTGATAAGAACGCACCTAACAAGATACCAAGGCATGAACTAAAGAAGGTTAAAGTGTTTAGAAAATAGATGTGAAGGAATATGGAGTTCGTAGAACTTGTCAAACAGGAGCAAGATGCGTATCGGTGCCCCTGGACGTGAAGGAATAACTAGGGGAAGAATGAAAAGTAAAAGGAAGAATAATAAGATCAGACGTAGGAGGAAAGGCGGTTGAAAAGTAGAATAAGAGATTAAGAAATTTGTTTAATGTATTATTATTTAAAATTGCATTAAGAGAGAACATAATTATTTAGAGTGGGCATTTGTTATTGAATAGGGATTGAAGCCTGGAGACATCATGCAGATTCAACAGTAATTGTGAGCGTCATGGGTAGAAGCGAGAATTTGTAAGGTGACTTGTAGCGGAAAGAGAAAAAGAAAAGAAATAGCTAAAGGGTATTAGTCTGGTGTGTAAGGCAGATAGGAGAAATCGGAGAAAAGAGAGCATGGAAATGATGCTCGATTGTGCCTGGATCCTGGAATCGAATTGATAATTGGTGTACGGATCGTGGAATTATGAAGTCTTACACTCGTATGGAAATTTATTTAATGGGTTAAGGTATGGCGGATTTTAAAAAATTGAGGATTAGTAGTAACTTTCAATGTATCAGTTTTGATATTGTAACTTATTGTTGTCCTCAAATTTATTAAGAGTACGTGAACTATTCCTGTATTGCAAATGATTTCGATATTATGCTTTTTTGGTTTGAAAAGATTAAGTGAGGGAGGAGATATGTCTTATTTTCGGGTAGTAAATGTAAGTTACTGCTTGTAGTTAAACCGTATATATCAGAAGGTGGAAGATGAAGGAACTATACAGTGATATGAATTTGCGCAATTTTATGAAGAATAATTAATTGTGGATCTAGTTATATCTTATGTAAATAATCGTAGGGGTATAGATTTAGATATAAGGGTAACGATATTTGATATCGGATGATTTGAATGTGATGAATTATAGAAAAAGAGACTTGAGATGACAAGAACTAGGTAGGTTCATAATGAAAGGAATATTAGGAATATTATCGAGAAGAGATATGATAGAATATAAGATGATGTATGATAGAGTTACTAGATATAGTAATTAAGATAATAGATAAGATAGATTGTATGAGTGGTTTGATTAGTATTAGATATGCATTTATTAAGTGTGGGAATTTTTTATGTCAAATTCGATAGAGATAGAATAGATATGATAGATATAAGATAGACTATTTGCATAATGATAGAGTATTTGATATAGGATAGATATTTGATTGATAGATCACACATGATGTATTTGATATTTATTATAATCAGATTTTATAGTTTATATTTTCATGATTAGTTTTTAGATAGATTAATTGATAGATTATGATAGTATTGATCATTCTATAGTTATTTATTTTGTCATGTACATAGATTATGATTAGTATATATGATATAGATAGACTATAGATTTTTCATGATTTACTGCGTATTATCTCATTTTGTTTCAGATTTGTTCACCTCCGACTTATCTTTATTTTATTTAGACTTTTCCATCTTCCGTGGACTTTTATTGTTTCTTACTGTAGACTCTATTTGTTCATTATGCCTGGTATCATTCCTACTAACTGGTTAGTTTTTTTCATGATTCTGATTGGTTGTCTGTCAGTGTCCGGCAGTTTTATGCTTTTTATTGGCTGACCTATGAATTAGGATGGATTCGTTTGTCGACATAACTTATTTGTGAATACAGTGGCATTTTTACCTCACATTTTGTTAAGCTTTGAAAATGATGTCACTCCCTTAGTATGATGTCTTGTGTCTTAAGTCGGATACACCTAGTCGTTTCGTTGTCTCCCACTTTAATTGCCGGGGCCAGGTTCGTTCCCTTGTTGGGCGGGGTAGTTGTGGGCGCTCGTTTTTGTGCTTTGCCGTTTGTTGGCTGGGTGCAGGGCATTGTTCCTTTGTTTTGTTTTGGTTTGCCTGAGCATATATGGTTGTGTTTGCGTTGTTAGATGTTTGCGGGGTCTGTTTCGCCTTACCAAATTTTTTTTTTGCGTCCGTGGTATATTTTATTCTGTGCGATTGTCACGCATCGGCGGGGGGCTCTTTTACAGGACTCGGTTATTCGTTGTGGGGTCTCGACGTCTTGAAGATTTTTTTGTTATAGTATTATGTCTTGGTTGAGCTTTCGCATAGTTTTCCTGTTCCGTGCATTTATTTTCATTTAGCTGTTTTATTGGCTGGATTGTTAGCCGGTGTTGTTTCTATTATACAATAGTTCTTAGTTTGTTTTAGGTGTTTTATTGCAGCGCGGAGGGAGGATGGGGGGGGCTGGGTGTGTGGGGGTGGGTGGGGCAGATGATATCTACGTGGATCTGTGTTCTTTTTTTTTACTTGATTTTTATTTGTATTACCATGGTCTTACTTGGGCTTTTTGTTATTCGTAGGAGGGATAAGGTACCGGGGTGGTTGCTCTGGTGTGAGGTATTTTAACTGCGGGGGCTTTCGCATGGTTTTGATGTTGAATTTTTTTATGTAGTGGGGAGTAGGAGGGGGTGAGTTGGGTGGTGTTGCTGTGAGGGTAGGGATTTTAGAGGGGGTGGGGTTGATTTGAGGTAGGTTGGATGTGTTAGGGATCAGATAGTATGGGGGAGGTGAGTTGGAATTTCCCGGAATAATACGAAGGTATTGTATTTTCCTGGGGTGAAGCGGCAGAAGGAGTGGTCGAGGGAGGGGGTGGGTATACAAGTTTAATGAGATAAAGAGTGTGTGAGCAAAGGTATTTTGAGATTTGAACGTGAGTTTAAGGAATAACGTTGGTTAAGAGTAGAAATTCCCGGGGGGAGAAAAGTGTGGACTTTATTTGTGCTATGACAGTATGAATGGATGGAAGAAGATGGAGAGAGAGAAGGTTTTTGGGGAAAGAATTGAATAGAGTTGTTGGAGTTTATTTGGGGGTAAATGAAAAAAATTTGTTATTTGGGAGATTTGATATGCCATGGGTGGAAGGGAGAGATAGGAAGAAGTTAAATAGCGAGACCTTTTGGGTAGGGGGAGGTAATGATAATGATGAAAGTCTGATAGAGTTTTATGATTGTCAAAAGAAGATGATAGTAGAGGCACTCAACTGTGGTTCAAAAAAAATGTCATAATTCATATATAATCATTGGACAGAGTGAGAGATAACGGGATATGGGAAGGCGGACTACTAGATTATGTAATGTGTATAATTTGGAAAACGATAGAGGTAACTATCTTTAGAATGTAAATGTGTTTAGAGGGTGCGGTGGAGGGGGATAATCGATTACTCGCAATTATTTGTTGAGATAATGCCAAGACTATCACGGGGTGGCGAGGAGAGCGTGACGGTGGGAGGAGAAAAGAAGGAGAGTGGAAAGATGGTAAAAAATGGTGGGAAAATTGGGAGGAGATAGTGATGTAAGAGGGAGTATTAGGAGAAGGTAGATAGGAGCAGTAGGAGAAACGTGAAGAGAGACGGGAATGGGGGATGGTAGGAGGGGAGTGAGAAGAGATTATTAGAGAGGACAGTATGTTGAAGTAGGTTAGAAAGGGTATGTGGAGTTTATAAAGGGTGGGTGCAAGCATGAAGGAAAGGGAGTGTGAATGGTGATGTGATGATGTCAGGGGTGGTAGAAACCAAGGAAACAAGGAGTGCTTCAAGTGGAAAGGGTTGGCAAGTACGGGTGATAGAGAAGCTGCGGAAGGAATATAGAAGGGGTTAGAGTGGAGAGCAAAGTAGGGCGGTGGAAAGTGAGCCGAAGAGAGAAGAGCAAAAGAGGGATGGTGATATGAAAACTTGGACAGAAAATTATGTGCATCTAGGATGTAAGATGTTGCTGAGAGGGAAAGAGGATTAATAAAAAAAAGGATATAGGAAGGAGGGTTAGGGGGAGAAGAGATAAGAGGAGGGGAATGGGGATTGGAATAAGGAGGAGTGGATAGGGATGAGAGGAAGAGGTGGGGGGGAGTATTTTAGTGGACTATTGAATGAAGGGGTGGGGTAGGGGAGGAAGATATGCAAGAGGTGAGGATGGGGATATGAAGTGGGGGGGAGGGGGAGGATGAAATCAAATGGAGGAAATGTATTAGGCGTTATAGGAAGGAAAAAGGGGAAGTCTGCAAGGCTGATGGTGTGAAGAATGGAAATGTTGGCGAAGGGAGGTATATGGGGTGAGAAGGCTGCATAGGTTATATAACATATGTTGGAGGGGTGATGTAGCCACAGGATTGGGAGGATGGATGTTTGGTTCCCCGTATAAGGGGAAAGGGGATAGGATGGAATGTGGAAATTATAGAGGTATTTATCCTGTTTTATTAATGTGGTAAGGTGAAAGTGTAACGGAGAATACTGATATGAGCAGAGTAAGGTTTAACGGCAGGGAGAATGGGGGAAGTAACAAGGAGATTTAGGTGAGGGAGATGGGTGTGTGGACCAAGTGTTCACACTAAAGATGCTTGTGGAGAAAAGTATGGAGAGGAAAGGGAAAGTGTAATGGATGTCTTAGATTGAGAGAAAGCATAATGATATGAGTGAATAGGGGGTGAGCGTGGTATGGTGTTGGAGGAGAGAGATTGGGTGGGGGCAATTTGAGGGAAAGAGTATTAGGGAGCTTTTTGTGTATAGAGAATAGTAAAGAATGTGTGTGAGAGTGTCTTAAGAGGGGAGATGTGAGATGTTTGGGACGGAGGTTGTGTGGATTGAGGCAGGGGTGTGTAATGTCGCCGTGGCTATTCAATGTTTATGGAGAGTGTTTGCAGAGGAATGGTGAGGGAGGAGAGGGGGGTGGAATTGATGAATGGGAATGATAGAAGGGAAGTGAACAAGATCTGGGTTGTTGCGGGATGAATACTGCCCTAGTGGCGAAGAACGCGGAAAGGGCTGATGGTATTGGTGAAGGAGTTTGAGAGAGTGTGTGGACAAAAGGGCTTAAAATAAATAGGTAAGAGTAAAAAGTGTCTTAGTGTGTAGAGGAGAAAGAAAGTGAGGGGAGGATGAGAGGGGTTTAGAGGGTTACGAGTAGGGAGGGAGGTTAAGTATTGGAAGATAAAGATTTTTTAGATATTTAGGCGTGGCACTGGTAAGGGGGGAGGGATGAAGGAGAGATAGAACATAGAATAGGTGAAGGAATGAGGGCTTTGAGTGGTCTGAGAGAATATGAAAGTAAGGGGATCTATCACAGAAAGTAAGATAAGTATGTTTGAAAAAAATTTGTGTACCAGCGGTATATGGGTGTGAAACATAGGGGTTGAATGCTAGGTCCAGGAAAAAGTTGGAAGTATTTGAGATGAAGGGGTGAGAGCGGTTTGTGGGGTTAGCAAAAGGGAGAGGATTAGGAATAGGGTGGTGAGAAGGAGAGAGTGTTGATTGGAGGAATGGCTTTGTGGGAAGCGGCAGAAGGGAATGTTAGCATGGTATGGGCTTTAAGTTGAGAATGGGGAGCAGTAGAGTGGCTAGTACAAGAAGTTTTTGGGGAGGCGTGCAGGATAGGAAAGGAGAGCATGAAGGGGAGACCAAGAAGAGGTGGATGGATGGAATAAAGGAGATGATGGAGGAGGGAGGGATGGGGGAGGAAGAGGGTAGGGTGTTTCGTGCGAGGATGAGAGGGGCTGGAGGAGGTGGGTGAGGCGAATGAGGGGGGGGTGTGAAATGAGGAAGGCCTGTACTGCACCACTACTCACTCAAGCAGGGACAAAAGTGTATGTACAATAATAATAAAAATAATAATAATAATAATAATATATATACATTATATATATATATATTACACATATATATATATATAATATATATATAAATATATATATATATATTATACTATATTATATATATATATATAATATAAATATATATATATATATAATATGTATATATATCTATATAATATTATATGATTATATAATTACTATTATTATATATATTATAATTAAATATATATAATATACTATATATAATATATAATAATATTAAATATATTATATATATTATATATATTATATATTATATATATATCTATCATATATATTATATATATATACTATTATTTGTTACTAATATTATATTATATTATACTATATTATATTATTATATTATATATTATATTATATATTATTACTTATCTATTATATATATATTATATACTATCTATATATATATATCTTACTATCACTTTACTATATATTCATATATCTTATAACATAGTATAATATATTTTACAATATTATATATATATATATTTTATCATATCATATAATATATATATCATATAATATATATTATAATATAGATATATTATAATCTAATATATAGTTATATTAATATTATATATTTACTTTATCACTATATACTATATATTCTTATATACTATTATATATTATTCATATTATAATTATATATTATATATATATATACTATTATTATTATTATTACTATATTATATATATTACCTTATATATATATAAATATACTACATTTTATATTATATTATATTATAATTTATATTTATATATATTATATATATATATCTATATATTATACTATATATATAACAATATATATATATATATATATATATATATATATATATATATATATAATATAATATATTATATATTATATATTATATACTATATTATATTACTATATAATATATATTTTATACTTATTTAATATTTATATAATATATATATATATATATATAAATATATATTACTATATATATATCTATATATAATATTATATAATATATATATATTTATATTTATATATATACTATATATATATATATATACATATAATATATATATCAAATATATCATGCCAGATAGTTTTCATCATGGTTTAATTTCTTGTCAAAAGCGGGGTCACGTTGTAGTTGTCGAATCTGTGGTCCGACGAAAACGCCCTCTTTCAATTTAGCGTTACTTAAGCCACAAAAAACGTCACATAAATATTTAAATCCATCTCCTTCCTTATCCATGGCTTTCACAAAATTCTTCATCAATCCAAAGTTTAATATGTAATGGTGGTAAAATAACTCTCTTAGGATCTACAAGGGGCTTATACTTAACATCCTCTTTGCCCGGTAAATGTATCTCATTCTCTCCATGTTTTCTCGTACTTATAATGTGCTTAGTACTCCCGTCTTCCCATTAAACACAAAAAACAACAAATGTTTGGGAATCCCTCCGTAACCAAAAAGGAGTCCAACAAACTTTCAGATCACAACAGAATAAGCCATGTGTGGTCATAATATTTAATAGCCTTCAATA